>OZ036000.1:5202208-5364708 GCA_964035015.1 Corallium rubrum
GTGCGTATCGCCGCGTGGTTTTTAAACCATGGTTTCACACTGTTTTGCCTGCTTTTTGGACATTGGACAAGTATTGATGTGCCGCTAGCAGGTATGTATTTGAGATATGAATACTTATATGATATAAAACACGACTTGAAATGAACGTATGTCACAAGAAGTTTTTGGTCGAGTCAGGTTGACAAAAAAACCGTCGGGCCGTGGGCTGACGATGGGTGATGGCCCGATAGGTCCAGATATCGATTTTATTATATTTTTGGACAAGATAAATGAATATGATTCAAATAATGAATAATGAGCAAAAGCCGCATCACATTTTGAAAATCCTCGGACGGTAAACTGAAACCTCAATTCCATTGGCCTTATACAGTAAACGAATAATACACGCTTAACTCTTTGTCTATACCGCACGCTTCGTTTTCGAACGAAGCAGACTTTCGTATTTTACTTTGTCTAAAGCCCTAATCAAACGAGGACGCAAGTCATCGCAAGTTGGCAGTCACGCTATCTCAGCCAGTCGCTCTGAATAATTTCCCGAAAATATTATGTACCGTGACAAAGTTAAAACTTGTTTAAAACACTCATGAAACCTTTATTTTGTTAATTTGGGTGTTCAAACGACTTCCACAGAAATTCTGAATGCCAACTTGCGATGACTTGCGTTCTCGTTTGATTAGGGCTTAACGCTAGACCATTTTATTTATCAAGCGGAGAGTCATCGGAAGTGAAGGAATAGACTTTTTCACCAATAGCGACACCATCTTGAATTCGCAATGCATTATGGTTTATCCAGGGTAGCAAGCTCCATTAAAAGGGCGATTGCGTAGTGTTGAGACACAATGCGGTAATTTTGTCTTTATAAATACTTTCGTGGCAACAATATCTAAATATAATAATTGTCATATTGGTAAAAGCAACAATTCTCGGACGTGTAAGGATAGATTCATAACAAATGTATCCTTATACGTACGAGAATTATTGCTTTTACCATTATGACAATTATTATATTTAGATATTGTTGCCACGAAAGTATTTATAAAGAAAAAATTACCGCATTTTGTATCAACACTTCGCAATCGCCCTTTTAATGGACCCTGGATAGACCATAATGCATTGCGAATTCAAGATGGCGCCACTATTGGTGAAAAGGTCTATTACAGTGCCACTAACCCCCAAAAAATTTTTTCGCAAATCTAAAAGCCCTTATTGAGTGGATTAGTCCAGTGAAGAAATTATTGGTATTGGACATTTCTTTGGTCTTCTGTAGACCACCAAAGTTGCAAAAATTGGCATATGCATGTCCCATGGCAGAGAAGGAAAGGGAATGGGTATATTCCTGGTGTGACGTCAGCCAAGCCAAACAAGGAACTCATTTGAGGTCTGTCTGCTGAATGCATAGAATTTTTACATTTAGTTAGTTGGGAAAATGAATTTTCAACCCCAAAAATTCTATGTATTCACCAGACAGAGCTCAAAGGAGTTCCTTGTTTGACTTGTCTGACGTAACACCAGGAATATACCCATTCCCTTTCCTACTCCGCCATGGGACATGCAGATGCAACTTTGCTCGTCTACAGAAGATCAACGAAACGTCCAATACCAATAATTTATTAACTGGCCTAATCCACTCAATAAGGGCTTAGATTTGCGAGAAAAATTTTTTGGGGTTAGTGGGCACTTTAAAGAGCCTATGAAGCGAAAATTCTGTCTTATTTGAAAGAAACCCTAAAATGACAAAGTAACATCTTTTGCAGTTTTTCTTTTTCTTGCTTCGTTGTTGAGATATTTATCAATTATTGGACGAGTCTGAGCAAAATATCATGATTTGTCAGTGGCGAGCTACTAGTTATTTTCCGATGCCGAAGGCAGAGGCAAATAACTAGTAGCGAGACACTGACAAATCATGATATTTTGCGATAGACGAGTTCAATAATTGATTTATCATTCATAAAATAGTTAAAAATTTGAAATGCCTGAAGTAAGAGATCGCCACTCTTCTCTCTGTCTTCGGCATACTAAAATCTTCGTAAAACTTACTTTTTATCTCACTAAAACTTCCTTTTCACTATTTCTTTTCTGAAGTACATTGTCGTTAAAGATGCTTCCAAATACTCTCGATTATTTCCTCGGATAGCTGAAGAACTAGCCGCCATGTTTACGAAAATTATTTGCCGTCAGCAGTGTTACCGCTAGTGCGCATGCTCATAAAATTATTTGCAGCAGAAAGTTATTTGCACTCAGTTATTTGCAGGTAAATTAACCAATCAGAATGCCGGATAGAAACGAAATGAATGATAATTCAGTTTATTTAATATGCAAATTAAATATTTCGACGTCACATGTGCGTAATGATTTACCGGAGAAAGTTATATATCTTTGCTATTATCAAACCAAATTAATTTGAAGGAAACATGTTGCATGCGTTTCTCCCGCAACACTAAGTGTGTGATTATGTTTGAAAATAGCAAAGATTTTAAGAAATGGCTCATGGTTTAGCGTGCTCCATCGAGTTATGGATGCACGCGGGAAATTGGGAGAGCACGAAAAAATCGTAAGAGTTGGTCGAGGCGTATCCGAGACTAACTCTAGATTTTTGAGTGATCTCCAAATTTCCCAAGTGCATCCATAACTTGATGGAGCACACTAAACCACGAGCCATTTCTTTTATAACATAGCATTAAATACTTTCACAAGCCGGCGAATCGTTTTGGTTGTTGTGTTTTTCTACTTTCGTAGCCAAGTCTTTTTTGTTCACTAGAATCCAACCAAAAGGACAGTTTAAACTCGGTTACCCAGACCAAGTTTATGTCTTCTGGGTCGTTGTTCTCTATTACTCAATAAAATTAAATGACTTGGTATTTTGATAATATAAAAGACCATAAAAAGTCAATTTAAAACTCAGTTTTGTTTTGAAAATTTTTCCCGCGCTTTTTTGCCGTGCTCCATCGAGTTATGGAGCACGCACGACAGCCAATCAAAAACGTTGCTATATCAAAGCTATGTTATAAATAGCTTTCTCCGATAAGTCATAACTCATTATGCACATGTGACGTTAAAATGTTTAATTTGCATATTAAACAAACTGAAATATCTCAACAACGAAGCAAGGAAACGAAAAACTGCAAAAGATGTTACTTTGTCATTTTAGGTGTTCTTTCAAATAAGACAGACTTAATTTTCGCTTCATATGGACGTTAGTATATGAATTTTAGCTGTGTTTACTCTGTGTTTTATAATATTCACAGTTAGGTATGTTTATTTGTTTTCTAGGTATGTGATTGGCTTAGACTCACCTGGCGATGTTGCTTGGGATTGCTTAAATAACCAGCATAAATGGCTTCTGGGACTTCTGGAGAATTGCCGAGCAGACCATCTTAGTAAAAGTGTGTTTTGCATTCTGCAATCTTGGCCAAACGTTTTTAGGACGTCAAGTGAAAATCTTAAAAAAAGACCACAGTGTCCCAACAATTTTGGCCTGGGTTGTCTGAAAATGACGAATACATTTATTTACCCTTATACCCCAACTCCCACTCCTTAACTGCGTTCCTGGACCCCCAGTCTCCCTACAATCCCATCGTCACCCTGCTTACACTTCACCCACCCACTCATTTACCTTTTCTACTTTTCTTAGACTCCTACGCTTCTCATCTGCCCCCCCCCCCCCCCCCTCCCCAACTCTCCTTACCCCTCTGACCCGGCTCGCAACCGCATGCTTCCTTACCCTCAAACCCTGTACCTACCACTTTCCAACTCTTACTCCAATTCCTGTATTTTCCTTTCTCAATTTCCCGCCCACGAAGTCTCTACCTAGCTCCCAACCCCTTCCTCCATCCCAACTCCGCTTACCTCCCTTTTCTACCATTCCTTACTATGGCTAGTGGGGGAAAAGAATATGAAGCTTAAACAGAAGAAAGGCATGCGACTTTCGGAAGGGATTATGTTTATGCTATGTGGCTGATTATTGAAAGTTGTATACTGTATAATATATTCATTTATTAATCATTTATACATTTGTGTGATTTTTCCTAATTCTTAAATCTCTAGAAAGTCATGGTTCAGAAGTCAGGTTATCTGTCCCGGTCTACCATAGTCCAAGGAGGGGCTCCCAGGATACTTATGGAGGTAAAATGAAATGAAAAGACTATTAATATGATAGAATCTTTTTTGTTATGTCTTTTTTTTCATCAGAGTAAAATACATATTACCTTGATACGGCCTGCAAATAGTTATGTATGGAGCAGAACTTAATACCTCGAATTTTAAGTACATACAACCACATGCATACAATGATTCATTTAACGAAAATCACACAGACAGACAGACAGACAGACAGACAGACAGACAGACAGACAGACAGACAGACAGACAGACAGACAGACAGACAGACAGACAGACAGACAGACAGACAGACAGACAGACTAAAAGTACATGCAGATTACTAAAATTTTACCTTTATAAGAATAAATGAATAAAAACTATATTATACCATGGATTGTGAGATTGTTTGATATGCTTCTATGTTATCTTCAATAGCCTGGGGTTCCAAAGGACACACTCCTCTTCAAGCTGTGCTATTTCTGGAAGAACTCTCGGATATATTGACTGAAAGCTTGCCAGACTTGTGGAAACTTGGAAACGAATATCTTAGTGGAAGTCTCTTTCACAAGGTCGGTTTTGAATTCTTTGCGTCAATTCTTGTATATAGGAATATCTGTTTGATTTTGCTATATCAATGTTTGGTTTATCTTCTAAGCAGTACGCAACCCTGGGCATTTTTTGTACTTTATAGCACATTGTTTTCACGTTAACTTGTCTTGTTTTATTCTTGTATAGGAGAACATGGATCCTGAGAAACCGTCATTTGTTCCTGATGAAAAAAGGAAAGACGAATTCCAGGTATTTTTGTTAGACTATATCGTTGATTTGTGTCACACATGTGTTTTACACGTGATCGCACATGTTTTACACGTGATCACACTTGTGTTACACGTGATCACACTTGTGTTTTACACGTGAACATACGTGTTTTAGACGTGATGACACACATGTTTTACACGTGATCAGTATTTTGGCACGTGATCACACGTGTTTTTACACGAGATTACATATGTTTTACACGTGATAACACATATTCCACATGTTGTTTTACATGTGATGACGCATTTTTTACATGTGATCGCACACTTATTTCACACGTGATAACAGCCACCATTAGGTCGACAACATCTTTCGTCAGATCTTGATCATCCAATGGCCAAAACAAAAGTGAGTTTTTTTTGTGTTGTTAATCTAGGGAATGGTGAGCGAAATAACAGATAGGTACTCCATTTTTATCCAAGAAGTGTTTGTGGGCGTTTATGTGCGCGAGCCAGAGAAAAAAACGCAGTGGAATTGTCGCAGAAATGAGATTACACCATGGTTGCCGAAATGCGTGAAATTTGTTAGGTGAGTTAGGGGGAAACCCCATTGAAAATAAATTGTATTCAGATGAAAGGCTTATAAGTGTCGTGCGTAAAGCCCTAATCAAAGGAGAACGCAAGTCGTCGCAAGTTGGCAGTCACATATTTCTGTGGCGGTCGTTCGAACACCTAAATTAACAAAATAAAGGTTTCATGAGTGTTTTAAACAAGTTTTAACTTTGTCACGGTACATAATATTTTCGGGAAATTATTCAGAGGGGATGGCTGAGATAGCGTGACTGGCAACTTGCGATGACTTGCGTTCTCGTTTGATTAGGGTTTAATAATGTTTATAGTTTTGTTATATCTGATTTTCTTTTCGACTCAACGTTGGTATACAGCGGGCGTTTCCTTTTGAATTTTGACGTCATTGAGTGCTTTTCTTTCTAGCACTCATTGACGTCCAAATACCACTCCGTCGTGATGACGTCACTAGTTACGTTTTCCCGCTTTTACCCATAATTCTTGCTATCCCAACAATAGATAATGGCTCATTTGCAATAATTTGAAAGTCAGTGTTGATTTGTTTGTCCGCATTTTGTGCTATAAGTAGCCTGGTACCCTGGACACAATTTCAAAAGAAATATGGGCCAGGTAACCACTAATCTCATTCTCGCGTCATCAGGGTAAATCCACTTATGACGATTGCAGTTTTACTCAGCCACTAAAAACGTGCGAAATTTCAACCAATAGGAAAGCAGAAGTCTTTAGTGGTTACCAGGCCCATATTCTTTGATTGGGCCAGGGTACCAGGCTATGCTATAAGTAGCTGCTCGACGGCACGCTATTGAAAAGGAATCACCGCTGGGCACCAATTCCGAGCCGACAAAATAAATTGTAAAAGTGGCATCCAGAAGGGAAAAAACGAGATTATAAAGTTATTTCTCGAAAACAAAAGCAACTATCGTAAAACTACCAACATTTTTAAGAATCATACTTTGAGGTCTGTTTTTCTGACTGGAGTTCCTTTTTAATGCATATCTTCGGCGTTAAACGCAACGGGAGATATCACCATGGAAATTAATGAAGAAAAATCGGACAGATCGGGTACAAAGAGCAACGTTTTCTTTTTTTTTGTGCGTTGGAAGTTCCCGTTTCCATCATTGAAGGCAGTACATTTAGAAGAACAATTATATGTTTTGCTTGTTGATGAGAATTGTTTTCTTGTGACCGGGAGTCGGGTATTTGAGCAGATTTTGGTTGCGCGCCCCGGGCCCGCGGCAAATCGAAGGCACAACATTTGAGTTCGACACCGTTGTTGTCGTGGTTGTGCGCTATTGGTCGTGGTTTCTATTATATAATAAATTACATTTTTGGTTCTTCGAAAATGTCCTCTTTTACTATCACAAATGCGACAACTTGGCCACAAAACTAAAATCAAATGGCAGACGTTGTAATCTAACTCTGCGCCACAGTGTCCGACTTTTTCAAATCGATATCACTATGGCAATATGTAATAGATACAACATGAGCAGCCAAGCTGTATCTCATTTACAAGACGGGCTGCAAGCGAGCCGTAGTAAATCAGATACAGCTCGGCTGCGAATGCTGTATCTTTCTTAAAATACAAATGCATCTAAGTAATCAAGTTCACCAACTATTTTGGGGATACGGTCTGTTTTAGCCGAGAAAATCGAAGCTAAAGTTTATGTAAATCAGGACGATGCTGTATCCGATTTACAACCACTGCTACGGTATTGATTTCTTTTGTGTTTTCGTCATGCATTATTAATGAGTATTTTAAGGAGTATTACCGTATTGTCATAGTGATATCTCCCGTTGCGTTTAACGCCAGAGATATGGAACCATTTGGCGTTAAACACAACGGGAGATATCACTATGACATGTACCTATAGGCTATAGTGGTGCGGAGGTTGTTATATGAGTGTGTTCTGGTTTAGTATTTTAAAAAGGATACTTTTCTTCTGTCAGGCGGTGTTTCAGTACGTTGAAATGTCAGTTTGGTAAAACGTCCATGGAGCCACTGAAGTCGGTTCAAAGCTCATTGGAAGAGCTACAGTTTCTTTCGATAAGATGTCTGATGGAGAACGCTGTGGAAGGTAAGACAAGCACCAAAAAATGGGAAAATATTTTCAGCGAAATCGCACCTTATAAAACTATATAAAATTTACAGTTACTGGATTAAAATTGTACCTTAGCCGTATGCGAGGTGATTCCAATTTGACTCTACCAAAACTCGCAGGTTTTCTCTGGAGCACCTAAAGTATAAGTAAAGTTAAAGTAAAGTAATTATTTTTCTTTATTCTTAGAAATTAAAAATCTTTATCAAAACGAAGACTGGTCAAAGGAAACGATTCAAAATGGTTGCGTTATAACAATATTGGTAATAATTAGGAAGTTGTTTTTTAAAAATAATAATAATAATAATAATAATAATAATAATAATAATAATAATAATAATAATGTAGGCACTTTATATTTTTATTTTTATATTCAGCCTATCACGTTCGAGACGATAGCTATCGATATACTTCATGTCCTAAAAGATGTCATTGGCGAAGCAACTTTTGGAGGTGAAAAGGTAACCACCAGAACTACCAGCGCCATTATCACCACCACCACCACCACCATCATCATCATCATCATCATCATATCATCATCATCATCATCATCATCATCATCACCATCATCATCATCATCATATCATCATCATCATCACCATCATCATCATCATCATCATCATCATCATCATCATCATCATCGTCGTCATCATCATCATCATCATCATCGTCATCATCATCATCATTATCATCACCATCACCATCACCATCATCATCATCATCATCATCATCATCATCATCATCATCATCATCATCATCATCGTCATCATCATCATTATCATCACCATCATCATCATCATCATCATCATCATCATCATGTTTATCATCATCATCATCATCATCATCATCATCATCATCATCATCATCATCATCTGCGTGACCATTATTACTGTTACTGTCATCACCATCATTATTATCATCATCATCATTGTCATCTCTATCACTGTCTTTGTCATATTGCGAGGTTTAAAACGTATTTCAGTTTGACATTGATTATGCTTGCTTATGAGATAAGATATTGATAAGTTGCCAAATGGCAACAATGTCCAGTAAAGGGTTACTCAAAGGGTTGTCCAAAAAAAGTTAGTTAATAAGTTATTTTGCCGTTTTTGATTTACTTTAATAGTTATTGAGATATAAGCCTTTAAACATGCTAATTTCGGCTTTTCGCCAAAAATTTCCGTCGTTCATTTTTGAGCACGGGGGCCTGGGACTCAGGAACCTAAGCCGACCGTCTTCTTAGTTGGAACTCTCGTGCGTACTGGAAAACGGGTGTGAGCTCTACATTTCGATTTTTCAGTCAAATATATGTGTTTTTGTGAATCAATAAGCCGAAACGTAGTTGTTTTGGATTGACTCGTTGCTGAGTCCCAGGCCCCCAAGGTGTTAAAATGAACGACGGAAATTTTTGAGAATTGGCATGTTCAGAAGCCAATATGTCAGGAACTATTTGACTAAATCAGATACGGCAAAATAACTTATTATATGGCCAGGCGGTCCATCTGAAAAATGGAGCATTCTGATTGGTTCCTGAGCGGTCGGAAACCAGCAGTACGGACCGCTCAGACTCTTCATGAGTGATAACGAAGCTGAATAAACGTTTATTGAGCTCTTTTAAGCCACAGTAAGTAGAAAACGATTTCGTTCTTTCTTTCTTTGTATTTAGCAAATAAAAAGTTTGAGAAGCCTTTTCAAGCTGGCTCTGTAGGTGTAAATTCATAATTTACTGGCCTCGTTGTTCAAATGATGTAAACAGCTAAAATTTTACGGCTCTTTTTGTTTTATGGCCATTATAATAAATAACTTATTGACCGAGCTTGTTCGGTCCGCACAGAAGGATATTGCTCTCGTTCTTTTTCCGCTTCGGCATGAACTTCGCCTTCGGCTCGGTCCATACAAGCGAAAAAAGAACTCGACCAATATCCTTCTGTACGGACCTCACGCTCGATCAATAACATATATTTATTCTGCTCGATTTAAATACGTTAAAACCCCACAAGTGGTATAAGCACTTTAATAAGAGTATTCTACCTTATCAGGGTGATGAAATTCAGAAAGAAATCAACGAGCTGTTTTACAAAATGCTGCAGGTATCTGTATATTTTTTCTAAAAACATCACACACAGATTTTGAGATTACTTAAATGAAAGGTCCTGTTTGGGATATTACAAAGCCGTATAGTAATTTGTTTCGTTCAACCAGTAATGACCAACGATTACTTTGTTTTGTTCTTTTGATTTTAGGCAGTAATTGAAAGTCTCGAACACCTAGGTTTTCCACCCGATGAAGAGTTGGATAAAATTTCCGTGTAAGTACCAATCTTAATCTTTCTGTATCAGCAATCGGTATTATGTCTTTTTTTAATGTTTGCATTCAAACACGGTGTTAATTTTTGCCATTGTCACTCTAGGTCAAGTCGTCATCAATACGGCAGTTTTGATTCAAAGGAAGATGTCCATTCAATGACGTCCATTAACTCACCCGCTAGAGTAGGTTTTTTCGTTTCTTGTGTATTTTTCTATTATTTTTTTAAATTTATTTCACACATGCAGTGCGTGCGTGCGTGCGTGCGTGCGTGCGTGCGTGCGTGCGTGCGTGCGTGCGTGCGTGCGTGCGTGCGTGCGTGCGTGCGTGCGTGCGTGCGTGCGTGCGTGCGTGCGTGCGTGCGTGCGTGCGTGCGTGCGTTCGTTCGTTCGTTCGTTCGTTCGTTCGTTCGTTCGTTCGTTCGTTCGTTCGTTCGTTCGTTCGTTCGTTCGTTCGTTCGTTCGTTCGTTCGTTCGTTCGTTCATTGTTACTTTTCTAATTTTTTTTTTCAACTTAAAATCTTAGATCTCCATATGATAGTTGTAATTATCTATTTTCAGGACGAACGCTTTTTAATTGTTCTCAGTTGTTGCTCTCATCTTCGAGAGAGTGTCCTTCCGAAAATTGTTTCAAATTATCAAAGTAATGGTCATGCTGGGCTTGAAAATATGGTACCAGTAAGTTATGAAAAACGTTGTTCCTGCTGCTGTTGTTTGTGGTAGTGCCGTTGGTGGTGGTAGTGGTGTTGCTGCTGCTGCTACTGTTTATCTTATTGTGGTTGTTATAAATATTTAGTGATACATACGTGTGTTACTTCACCTTTGTAGTCTTTTAAAAGTGAAATCATGAAGCTTGAAGACCGTATTTTTAATGCGTACATCGAACTAAAAAGTGGTCCTCTGGTAAACGGCGTTAGATCAGGAATGGTTGCAGGTGATTTCAGTTGGAGCAGATGTCTACAACCAACAGGTGCGGTTTACGTCTCTCCTTTCCCCCTCGTTTTTTCCTTCCAGTCCTATTCTTCGCTCTTTTTCTCCTTCCTTGCTCTTCCCCTTCCTTGCTCTTCCCCTTCTGTCCTTTCCTTTTTTCCTCCATTTCATCTTCTTATTCCTTTCTTCTCTTTTTTCCTCGCTCTTGTATCTTTTCGTTGTCGTTTCCTTCTAGGCTTCTTTACCTGTCTCTTTCTTTCTTTTTTCCATTCGCTTCCTTTTCCCTTATGTCAGCCTCTTCTATGTGTCTTTTCCTTCTCTTTTCTCTTGCTTACCTCTTTGTCTTTTCTAGTATTTCCAAATTAAAACCAATTGATTTATGAGTTAGGACTGTCTTTGTTTTTGTTTTTTGCTTTTTTTGTTTTTCGTTTTTCGTTTTTCGTTTTTCGTTTTTCGTTTTTCGTTTTTCGTTTTTCGTTTTTCGTTTTTCGTTTGTTGTTTTGTCATTGTTTTTTGTTCTGTATCTGTTTCGTGTCTTTATTTTCGGTTTTTCATGGTTAATAGTTGTATGTTTTGATTCCCCTTCAGATATTCGTGATTACGTAAAAGCAGTTATTCTTGATCTGGTCATAATCCACGCACAGGTTAGTTTCACTGACATTGCTGTTTATAGTAAAAAAGATGTACGAGTCATAACTTTAAATTGTCAACATTTAAGAAATAGAAAACATTTTTCTGTGTTTCCATAAAATTATAGAAATATAAGTAGAAGTTTGAGAGAATGAGAAATTGCAGTGAAAACACGAGCCTTAATTTAGGGCGAGTGATTCCACACTATTTTGATTGGAAATACTCGAAAGTTATATAACTTGTTAGATTACATCACCTTTTACACGAGTGTACTTAAATATTAAACGTTGTCTGGATGTTACTTATTTTGAGAAATCTTCTCTATTTTGCGTTTTGAGAATACAGGTTTTTTCCCGTAATTTACGCGTGTCGTTTTTAGGTGTTTTCCGTTTCGTCATCATTCGTGTCCAGAATTCTTTCCAGACTGACAGAAATCTTGACGGAAGTTATTTACAAATCTTTCAAAGATGCCAAGGGAAAGTACACGACGAATGGTATAATTCAGGTTTGTGTGATAATATAACATGGTCTGCTCAGTTAACTCTGCGTGTAACTAGAGTTGTATCTGCTGGACATCGACCAGCCGTAAGTGAACATACGAACTGAATAATGTACGTAGTGTATATACGTAGTGGGACTTAATTCAGTTTATTTTCTTTGTTGTTTAGGCTCATCTTGAACTTAAAGCACTTCGAGAAGCACTAGGCAACTGGCTCACAGAGAAATCGAGGTAGTTAAACGCTGAAACAGCTGCTACGAAACAGAGTCTGAGATTATCTGAATTATTGTGTGGTGTGGTGTGTTGTGTTGTGTTGTGTTGTGTTGTGTTGTGTTGTGTTGTGTTGTGTTGTGTTGTGTTGTGTTGTGTTGTGTTGTGTTGTGTTGTGTTGTGTTGTGTTGTGTTGTGTTGTGTTGTGTTGTGTTGTGTTGTGTTGTGTTGTGTTGTGTTGCGTTGCGTTGCGTTGCGTTGCGTTGCGTTGCGTTGCGCTGCGCTGCGCTGCGCTGCGCTGCGCTGCGCTGCGCTGCGCTGCGCTGCGCTGCGCTGCGCTGCGTTGCGTTGCGTTGCGTTGCGTTGCGTTGCGTTGCGTTGCGTTGCGTTGCGTTGCGTTGTGTTGTGTTGAATTGAGCTGGTATTACTTAGTTCTTCACCCTTTTTTTTATAGTTCTTTCTTGGAAAATTCGTTTCGCTGTGTTCCTGCCCTAAGCAAGGAAGAGCATCAAAAGTAAGCAATTGGTTTGGGTAATGCGGGAGGGCGAATATTGACGAGTTTGGGAGTCCAGGCTGCAGAGAACAACTTCAAAGTTTACAATCGTCTACCAAACGTCTCTTACAATATAGCAAACGTCTGTCGCATTACACCAAGTTTGCACATGCATGTATATACCATAGTGATATGGTGATGTGGTGATATGGTGATATAGTGATATATGTATTTGAATTTTGTTATATAGGGAAGTAGAGAAGCTTATAGATTCCTTCAAAGCCAGGACCAACTTCCAATTACTCTGTTTCCGAGAGAGCGTCAGCTTACATGTATGAATACGCGGTATACAGTAGAGCAATCCATGGAGGCGTTCCACAAAAAAAAAACACATCCAGGTTTGGATTGGCCATTATGCCATTTTGCCATGCATAGAAGAATTAATGGCAGTGAGTATTGTGGGCCGCCTGTTGTTTCAAAGCAAATTAGCACAATGGCCAGTCCAAGCCTGTTGAGATTTACGGTCGTGGTATATTTCCAACCGTCACCCCTCCTCCTTTCTCCACCGCTCAGCAGCGTCCACGTTATTTGCTCAACAGCTTACTTTTGCTTGAAGATCAACAATATGATTGATAATAATTGATGCAATTGGTCTATATACCTTACTGTAAGACTTGAGAGGATCGACAATAATTTTGTAAAATAATTAACAAATTAATCCAGACCATCCAGTAGCATATTCCTGTCTACATCATAGATAAAACGGATTATGAGAAGTTTATTTTTTTTGTAAAAGCAACATGAATGAAGTATAATATTTTTATTCTTTTCAAAAAAACAATGATTCAAATTTAAATCTTTTACTCTCTTTGTCGACGAATAAATGCTTTTAATAAAAGGGATCAAGCACACTTAGGGTCAAGAACGGCGGGGGCGGAACAGGAGCCCCCAAAATATGCGTAATATCTCTGAAAATCTATCTCTTCTACACCACATACGACCAGCTCTTGTACAAACTTTCATCACAATTTGTTCAATACTTTCTGGGATATCGGACGGACGGACGGACGGACGGATGGACGGACGGACGGACGGACGGACGGACGGACGGACGGACGGACGGACTGACGGACAGACAGCCAGACAGATACAGACACAGACACAGACACAGACACAGACACAGACAGACAGACAGACAGACAGACAGACAGACAGACAGACAGACAGACAGACAGACAGACAGACAGACAGACAGACAGACAGACAGACAGACAGACAGACAGACAGACAGACACGGAGATACAGACACAGACATAGACAAACAGACAGAGAGACAGACAGACGGACGGACGGACGGGCGGGCGGGCGGACGGACGGACGGACGGACGGACGGACGGACGGACAGACAGACAGACAGACAGACAGAATGAATGAATGAATGAATGAATCACATTTATTTCAGTACGGTAGTTTCATAAGTATAAAAACTTCTTTCCATGAAAGCCGTACATAAGTTAAAAATACAATATTTTTGTTATTTTACAAATAAATACTAATTTACAAAAGATACTAACTATATACAATATATACATATATGGATGACAATTTCAAAGGAATAACTTCTTTTTAAATTCTGATTTAGATTGAGGTGTTTTCAGTTCAGAAGGAAGAGAGTTCCATAACTGAACACCTCTGTATGAGAAACTGCCTTTGTAACATTCTGTTTGTGGAATTCGAGTTGTTAATAAATTATGACGATTCTCTCTTAATTTATTCTTATAGGGACCCTGTTCCGAACGCTTAGTAAATAAGTCACTCAAATAGCTGGGTGCATTTTTGTTCAGAGCATTGTAAACCATAAGGCACAAATGTTTGTCCCTTCTAATGGTTAGATTATCCCATTTCAGCTCCTTTAAAATATCAGCCGATCTAACGTCATAACCTTGATTGGTTATTATACGAGCAGCGCGATTTTGGAGCTTTTGCAAACGAGTAGAGAGACCTTTGTTCAAATTTCCCCAAACAGTGTCGCAATAATCGAAATAAGGCTGGATAAGCGAATTATAAATAGTAAGTAATGTTCTGCGTGGAACAAATTTACGTGCTTGCTTTAGACCATTTATGGAACGACAAATCTTTGTAAACAAGTAATCGATTTGTTCGTTCCAGGTCAAAGTTTCATCCAAATAAATTCCAAGGCATTTAGCAGACTCGACTCTTTTGATAGGTTTATCACCAATTAATATAGGAAAGACTGGACCCAAATTGTCCAATTTAAACTGTACCAATAAACATGTACTCAGTTTTAGTGACATTTAAACTTAATTTATTCGCTTGTAGCCATTTGTCGACATTTATTAAGTCACATTTAACTTTATTTTGAAGTTCTGTAGTCGATTTGGATGAAACACTTAGTGATGTATCATCTGCGTACATACGAGCTTTTGTGTATTGCAGACATGTCGGTAAGTCATTAATAAAAAGTAGGAAAAGTAGAGGTCCTAAAATAGACCCTTGTGGAACACCACATTGAACTTCTTGAAGTTTAGAAGTACAACCTTCTACTAAACAGCATTGTTTTCTGTTTGATAAATATGATGAAAACCAATCAAGAGTCATTCCATAAATGCCATAGAACTTCAGTTTTTCTAATAATATTTCATGTGACACCGTGTCGAAAGCCTTTGCTAAATCCAAAAATGTGATAAGATTCAAATTACCTTTATCAATATTCAAATACCATTCATTAGTTGCGTCAAGCAGGGCTGTAACGGTTGAGTGAAGCGAGCGAAATCCAGACTGATATTTATTCAATAAATTGTTTTCAATAAGATATTCATAAAGTTGATCATAGACTATCCTTTCACATAATTTAGAAATTGCTGGTAAAATGGATATTGGCCGGTAATTCTGTTGATTAGTTGTATCGCCAGATTTAAATAGCGGAAAAACCTTAGCAATTTTCCAATGAGATGGAAAAATACCGGTTTCAATCGACTTATTTATAATTAGTGTTAGCGAGCCACAAACAATAGAAGCTGATTCCTTAAGAAGCCTGCTCGAAATGTTATCCAAACCAGTTGCTTTATGAATAGGTAAACGCTTTAACAGATTTAAAACAATATTCTCTGATGTTGGTTCTAAACAAAAGGCAGATTTTGTTGGTGTTAAATAACTCTGGAAACTATGTTCACTATCGGGTATTGTTGAAGCCAAATTAGGTCCTATGTGAATGAAATGGTCGTTCAAAACTTCACAAAGATTAATTGGTTCGGTAAATGATTTCCCGTCAATTTTGATTTCATTAATTGAAGTGTTACACGTCTTTTTGCGATGCGTCAATTGGTTAATTGTTTTCCAAATTGCCTTAGCATTACCAGCATTTCCCTGAATTTGTGAATGATAGTAATTTGTTTTCGCCTGCCTTATTTCGTTATTAGCAAAATTTCTAGCTTTTTAAAATTCATTCCATATTTCAGGGCTATTAGTAATAACGGCTTGTTTTTTTAGATTATTTCGTTTAATAATTAAAGCCCTAATGTGATTAGAAAGCCAAGGAGATCTTTTATTTCTAACTCTTCTAATTCTCACCGGCACATGTACATCAGCGACTGTTGTAAATAGGTGTAACCAAATATCTAACATGTCTTCAGGAGATTCACAATTACCAATACTATTCCAAGGAGACAGACAGACAGACAGACAGACAGACAGACAGACAGACAGACAGACAGACAGACAGACAGACAGACAGACAGACAGACAGACAGACAGACAGACAGACAGACAGACAGACAGACAGACAGACAGACAGACAGACAGACAGACAGACAGACAGACACGGAGATACAGACACAGACATAGACAAACAGACAGAGAGACAGACCGGACGGGCGGGCGGGCGGACGGACGGACGGACGGACGGACGGACGGACGGACGGACGGACGGACGGACGGACGGACGGACAGACAGACAGACAGACAGACAGACGAATAAAAGTGGGGAGTATTGAGATACAAATCGAAATATAGTAAGGTTTGAGTATCTCTCTGACGAAGGGCCTTCGCTCGAAACGTTAGAAACTACGTTCAATAATTTCGTCAGTACTCATATCTTACTATATTTCGATTTGACAGACCAGACCACAGCAGACAGACGAACAGACAGACATGCGACAAACATGCTAAATGTCGTAGAATCTTAGATGGTATTTTTGGGTGAGCTGTGTTCGAAGTCATGCGTGGTTAGTTCGTGGTACTCGTGTCTTCGTGGAAATTTCGTGGATAAGAAAAATGGCAGCAGGTTTGCGATTGCCTTCATACTTCATCATAGCTGCTGTTTTGGTTTCTCTACTCAGCTTTTATTACATCTTCAATTTAAAATCGACTAACACCGGTCTAACGAGAGACTTGAAGTTTTACCAAGAGTCTCTGGTGGTGAGCAAAGAGAAAAATAAGGAGCTCGTCAAAGACTTTCAGAAGAAACTAGACGACAAGGAGCGGCGAATAAGAGAACTTGATCAGGAGAACCTGGCAAAACACAATGCACTGGGTTCTGTTCAAAGCAATCTACATGAACTACAGAAAAATGTGAAGGAGAAAAGCAAAGAGATTCGAGAGCTCCATCGATTAGCTGTAAGTACAGTTGGACCCTAAATTTTGTAAAGTTTAAAGTACAGTACAGTGAAAGTGACCTTGTGACGTCGATAACGTTTTCTTCTTTTTGGGTGTTAGTAGGATTAGTGTTTCTTTGAAAAGGTTAGGATTAGTTTTGGGGTTAGCTTTATGATTAGTATTTACTATTCAGCCTATATTAAGTCCCCTTCCTCAAATATTAAGTTCTCCTTGACAGTAATTTTGAAAGTAAACATTTCAAAATATGTGAATGTGATTAAAACTTGAAGTGTATAGTACTTGAATGATCTAATTGGGGGTAGGGGGTGTATAACTTTTGAACTACACATTTGATTGGCTGCTAGGAACCAAGCAGCCAATCAAATGCGTAGTTTAAAGGAGGTCTACAGTCCGTTCTGTGCATGTAGGGAACTAATGTTTACATCTTTATTTACAAAAAATATATTGATACCTTATTCAAGATTGTAAGCTTTTCTTGCTTCCTCTTCATTACTTGTACCCAAAACAAAACATTTTCAAAAGAAATAGAAGAAATCCGAAGAGATATCCTCACTGAATCGCTTGGTTTTCTGCCATGTTCCCAATGGTTTATATTAATAATTAATTAATATAATATTAATAATTAATAATATTAATAATTAGTGATTTATATTGCGCATTCTTCATGATGTAATGATTGAATGCGCATTACAGTGTACAACAGAATAGATAAATAGGTATAGCTATATATTTACAATACATGAAATAGTTATTAAGATGAAGGTGTTGATTTTTACGGAGGGAGGAAAACCGGAGAACCAAGTGAAAAACCCTCGAAGCACAGGAGAGACCAACCAAACTCTACTCACATGAGTCGCAAGCTCGAGAACGGGGTTATTCCCAGACAGTCACCCATCCAAGTACTAACCCCGTCTAACCGGGCTTAACTATTGGTGAGAGGCAGCACCCTAATAGCACATGCCACCTGTGCTCCCCTGAGCTGAGTACTTCATGAGCTGAGTAGTGAGTACTTCATGTAATTATCTACGGATGTCATGTTTTGGAGCCCCCACTTGGCACATGCGCAGAACAGACTGTAGACCACCTTTAAAACAAACTTCTGAACATTTTGGTGAAAAGAGTGGAATTTTGTTTGCTTTTAGCCTAGCAATCAGCAGATGTATGAGGTGGGCTTAGATCATGTACAATTTCTTTTTTTTGTCATTTTTAGTCTAGTCATAAAGGAGAAATTTCAAACCTTAAAAATTCTGTATCAAGTTCAAAAGAAGCTTTAGCAAAACTATCAGGTAAAGCCCAATGAACGTTTTTTCCCCAATTTGGTCCTATTTGTATATTGGTCAGTCCAGTCAGTTAAGAGTATTTGTCTAGATTCTGAGGGCCAAAAGTTGAATTTCCAACTTTTTAATAAATTTCCAACAATTTAAATAAATTAATACCTGAGGTCATATGAAAATAAATATTGGAAGTGGCTACTTTTGTGAAGGGCAGCTATTTTCAAAAAGGTGGTTACTTTTGAGACTTCTATGGTAGTGAAAAATATTTAATATATAATTACAAGTCATCGCATGAGTTGACTGTAAATTTTTTCACTAGAGTCTTACCTCTAAACTTTATTTGTAACTGATTAAAATGTCTTATTCATTAAATAGATTTTAAAATGTCATTTTTTTAGATAAAGCTCAGCACCTAATGTCCAATCACACACAGCTCATAAAGGACTATCAAGCATTTAGTAAAAGGAATGACAATCTTCAGAATGAAGTGTAAGAGTATTATATAACCCTATATGTACATGTCGCTCGTGGCGATAATATGATGGAAAATTTGGCTTACGTAAACAAAGTACTGCCTCAGAATTTTTGAAAACACTATATATGTAACTTACATGAAGTACTTTCTGAATATGTGGCTTACATCAAGTGACCTGAACATTTTTGGAACACGATTGTTTTGAAAAACTATATTCAGACTGTTTTGAAAAACCCAAACTGTTCTGAAAAACTATATTCAGCTTACATGAAATATTGCACAAATAATTTTTGAAACAAGATACTGTACTTAGCTTAGCTTACACTAAGTACACTTAATTTCATACAGTAATTTCTACAGTATATGGAGTAATTGTTCATGTTGTTGTTCATAATCTTATCTAGAAACCAACATCAGCATCAAAGAAGTTCTGCTGACAAGAGGATCCAAGAACTGATAAGGAAAAATAAATTACTTCACGGAAGTGTAGAAGACTTAACTAGAAAGAACAAAGCCATAACAGAAAGCATCAGACAGAAGATCAAAGGTAGTTAGTTATTAACATGAGTAACTATATGTACTCATTAGAAGACCTTTTTCTAGGTTTTCCAGTATAGATTGTTTGCACATGATGTCACATCAGCCATATTGGTTGATGTTCGCAAACACTTTTGACAAAATGCAAACTCAAAATGGTGCCATATAATATGAGAATGATACCTCGAGTCGACCAAGAAAATCCTGAAATTTTCTCCACTTCTATATCGAAGTTAAAAAGTGCTTTTTGCGACTTGGTAACCACTCAAATTTTGTTTACGCTGACATCAGCTAAGAAGAAGCGGAAAAACAGCAAGAATACTCAACTTTACAGAAAGATTTCATCTTGGTTGCCCACTCCAAAACAGTAGACTAGCTATAGAACTACCACTATCCAGGTAATTAAGTAGAAATAACATGAAAGGTTAATTAATAGTTGAGAAAATACAATTGAAGTGATTTTGGATCAATTGAACGATTACTGACTTATATTTCGTGTACAGGTTAGATATCCTGGCGAAACACTAACATTTCGAGCGAAGGTTCTTTCGTCAGAGAGAAACGTAAAGAGTGTAAACAAACAACGAGCTTATAGATCCTTCTTATATAAGCTTGTTTACACTCTTTACGTTTCTCTCTGAAGAAGGGCCTTCGCTTAAAACGTTAAGGTGCTGTTACACGATGCGATTTTTCTTGCAATTTGCAACAAATCACTGAATGTTGCAAGTTGCATAAAAAGTCGCACCGTGTAACACCCCGTAGCAACTTGCGATTTTTTTTATCACGAGTAAATTTGTTCCAAGTTGCAAGGAACATCGCATCGTGTCACACTTAGACTCCTACGTTCTCTGTTTCGGCAGTATATCTAACCTTACTATTTCGATTGTTGTTTTAACACTGCCTTACCCTGCGAGTCAGAGCCCCTTTCCGACCTACGCAAGCTTCGGGGGAAAGTGGGCTCTGCCAACAAACTCGATCTTCGCCCCAAGTTTGGGGCGAGTCAGTCAGGTTTTAAACTGGTCAAACAAGTTCTAGTTTACGAACACGCGTAAGCAGGAAAATAGGAAGTGACGCGTTAGAGCCTGGGCCCAAAATAGTATCTTGGCAACCGTTCACGCCTGCTCAAAAAGAAATATCGAGTTTGTTGGCAGAGCCCACTTTCCCCCGAAGCTTGCGTAGGTCGGAAAGGGAGGTAGCACTGCCTACGCAGCACGCTACTTTTACGAGACAACAGGAGTTGAGTAATATTTTTAGTATTAATGTTGACAACGTTCTCTGGAACTTAGCGATCTATTCGTATAGGCGGAACTGTCACTATATCACCTCCTTTGTCCATGTATGTAATTGTAAACTGTCATGTATGTCGTCATATCCATTCATTGTAATTCACCCGTCGAAGGCTGCAGACTGGCAGCCGAAAGCTCGTAACTCGAATAAATATTATAAACCAGAGAACGTTGTCAACATTAATATGAATAATCCTGGTTTCGCATCCAACATCTTTAAATATTTTTAGTGCGCTGAATTTTTGAGCGCATGTCACGGCGACCTGGAAATGATTCTCTTCTCAATGTTTAGAGAGTTATGCAGCTCGAACTCGACGGTCTGGTGCAGTACAGGACGCAGCAGGAAGGATTAATGAACGCCAGGTCGTGAATAGCAAACGCTCAACAATGGTTACTCCAGATGGTGAAAGTCTCAAAGAAAATAAGAAGACTTTAAAAAGGACCGCTTCGGATGATGATAGTATTGAACCTGATAACGGTCACGGTGTGAATCAGGAACGTCCAACCGAAATTTCTTCAGATGTTATTACAAGCGAGCCTTCTTCACAGACGGAGCAACAGAGCACGACAACAGATAGTACGTCTGAGGAAAATATCGTTAAAAGAGAGGCGCTTAAACGAAATGACTTTGTTGCAAAAAAGGAAGGGATAAGAAGGGATAATGATGAGGCCGTGCAAAGAATGGATCCCACCACTGAAGATACGGAAAGTATGGTGAATAGTTTCGAGGAACAGGCCAATTTAGACCACCCGTGATACAGAATTTTATGACAGTTTGCCAGAACAGATTGCCCGTATGAAATGGCGAACAATGTTCTGAAATGTACTTCCACATAATAACAAAATGCCTTGCACTAGATTTGTAAATACTGCCACACTTTGCCTGCGTCTTTAAGGCTCTTTTCCAGTCATCGCAAAAACCAGATCGCTGCGAGTGTTTGCATCTAATTAAAGTGTCTATGAAGTGAAAAATACGTTGGTATTTTTGTTGTTTTATTGTACAGAGGGGTATGACAGGAGCACTCACTGAAAATTCCAAGAGAATCTGATGCGTAGTTTTTGCGCTATCAACTCTCAAAATTTGCCGTGGATAGTTTGTTTTTGGGAAATTTGGGCTTCTTGGTAACAGTGCCTTATGACGTACGCAGATGGATCATTAACAGTGAAATCTATTGTTCTTATGCATAAAAGCTTCTAGGACCCACAAATTGGGTCAGCACCTGCACACAGGCTAAAATTACATATTAATTTATTTGTTTACTTTGTTTTTATTGGCTTACATGTGTTCACGTGATTCCCATTGTAGCTCTGCTATAAATACGCGTGACCACATGTGAGTTGTTTACTAATTTCTCCTGACGAAGGGCCTTCGCTCGAAACGTCGAGAAGATTTTTCTCTGTTTTTCAGGCCAACGTGACTTAACCCTGGTAATATTTGAATTGTTCTTATGCATAGTTGTCCATCTGCATACGTCATAAGCATTGTTTCAGAAAGCCCAATTTTTCTCCAAGAACGAACTAGCCATGGCAAACTTTGAGAGTTAATAGCGCGAAAACTACGCATCAGATTCTCTTGAAATTTTCAGTGAGTGCTCCTGCCATGCTCCTCTGTACAATAAAACAACAAAAATGCCAACGAATTTTTCATTTCATAGACACTTTAAAAACAACTCGCAGTATTTGTTTTCTCGTTGTGAGTTCTTTTTAACGAGATACAAGTTACTCACAGTACTCACAGCGAGCTGTGAACTAGTTCTTGCGATGAGTGGAAAAGAGCGTTAAGGCGGATTTCCAATCCTCACATGAAGCAGTTCGCGCGGTTTCCACTGTATTTCCACCTCACGCTGCTCGTTGCGATAACTCGACTGCGCACCAAAAGTAATCTCGACTGCGCATCAAAATGACGCATTCTGCGTCAGGATAAAAATTATTTCAATTTATTAAGATAAAGCAAAAAAAAACCAACCCTGGGTTTCCCATTTTTCTTCACAAAAACTTAGGTAGGGTAAGTCGGATTTACTTTTTTTTTTACTTTTTTTAATTTAGTGCCTAGGAATAACAATAATATTCTTTCCAACACCAAATGTCAATTACGCTAGCACATCTATTAAAGCTAATTTTGAGCACATCACTAGGTTCTGATACCACGCTTGCTATCCCAAGATGCAAATCATGCTCAACTCGGGCCCACGCTCCTTAAAAATTCAATAAAAAGATTAGGGTCGGCATTTTGCTAGCAAAAAACTAGGTAGGGTCGGGAAACCGGAAACCCAGGGGTTTTTTGGCGCAGGATCCTTGGCGCCATATTTTTATTTACACTTGCAAATTTCTTATACTGAATTCGTTTATAGCTTGATGTTATGAATTGAAATAAGTTTTATCCTCAGGGCAGAATGCGTCATTTTGATACGCAGTCGAGATTACGAACTGGTTTAATATTGCAATTGCAAAATTAAGTTATTTTTGAACGTATTTACAAAATAGACGACATTGTCAGTCGGGTACCTGTTTAATAAGTCCTCCAAGGTGGCTAATCTCGTTCCCAGATCTTTCTCACGCGGGCCGCGCCCGTCGACGGGCGCGGCCCGCGTGAGAAGGGTCTGGGAACGAGATTGCCTTGGTGGCATACAATCTCGTTCCCAGAGCCTTCGCCAGCACGCAAACGAAGGCTCTGGGATGATCCATCGCCGGAAACCTAAAAACCGGTTGCCGATTATAAAGAGCATGTGCCGCCAGATTTCGACATGATATCGAGATTATTCTGTGATCGAGATCTTCGCAAATGGAAGGAACCGATATTTTTTGGGTTGCGCTAGATAAGTCATTACAGAAACTGGTCTACAAATAGGTGAGTTTCAGGGTGTTGCGCGCGCATCATTTTTCAGAAAAAAAATGGCCAGCTCCACTCAAGTAAACATACTGTTTAAAATAAACAAAGTATAGATGCAGTTTCTGGATGTTTAACACTGTTATTCTGCTGTTGTTGGCTCGCTAGCAAGTCTGTTTGCCATTATTTACTTTGTGGAGAGCCCGCCAATTTCTTTGCAAAACGATGCGCGCGCAATACCCTGAAATTCGCCTATTAAAGACAAACTGTAATAGACATCGTTAATTTTGGTATAGTATGCTTTAATAAATGAATAGTTTGCAATTTTGTGGAGCTGACACTTGTCTTGCCGACACGCGTAACATCAGACGTGTATATAATATTTTGTGAATAGATAAGAATGATACAGCTTCTGAGCTTCTCTATAGTTTGGCTTAGTATACGTTTATTGTGGAGTTTTGTTAGTTACGATTTCTACGAATTGCGATTGTTTTATGACAAGTTGATTTACCCAGGCGTCTTGCGCGCGGGGCGAACAGGGAGGTTACGAAACGTCAACGTGACACCAACCGGAAGCTCTCAACTCTTACGGCAATCTCGTTCCCAGAGCCCACGTTCCCCACCTGGGAAATGAGAGACTCTGGGATAATCCGTTTCACATCGATATTTCATTGGCTGATAAACATGGTTACTCTTCTTCCGGATAACAAGAATCCTGTGATGGTGTGATCAGATTATCCCAAGAGCCTCTCGTTTCCCGCCCGCTGGGTAAGGGGAACGTGGGCTCTGAGAACGAGATTGCTCTTACGGGCTTTACTGCGCATGGCAACGGTACTGTTTAACGTAAAGTCGGCGCCGTGACCACTTTTGACGTTGTCGGAGACGTCACTTTTTCAATAAACGTCTTGGGCAGCATGGACAAAGCAAGTGTAATAATTGCCGATCCCAAAAGGTGCCAGGGCCATTTTAGCCTTGTCAAACGAACAAAAACAGGTAATTAAATTGATAGAGTTTGTTGGATTTTGAGTTGCCGTTGATGTCGTCTCGCTCGTTCATTCGACACTCGATATTTGACTGACCAATTGATAGGAAAGCCTCCAACAGGAGAATAAACTCTTCTTAGTCAGCATTTAAGAAATGATTCATGGTTTTGGCGTGCTGGTAGGCTCGGTTTCCAGCCTTATTTCGGGGGGCGACGCGGGTAAAGTCCCGCGAGTCGAGATAAGGCTGGAAATCGAGCCTAGGAAGATGGGAGAGCACGAAAAAAGCGGAAGAGTTGGTCCAGAGATAGGACACTTAAGGCCCGTTTATACAGGCGATTTTTACTGCGATTTTTCTCACCCAGACGCAGACTTTTGGACTTGCCATTTTGCCTGGGAACAATGGGCAGCCATTGTTCTCTGGCAAAAGGCCAGTTCAACCCTACTTTCACATACATGTGCCAATGACAACGTCTTACGACTTAACATCGTATTTAAAACATTTATAAAATAAGGTGTCCTCTACGCACGGTCTGATTGGCTGGGCTCCGTGCATTTATAAGAGAACAGAGATCACGAATGGCGTAGAATGGCGTCAGCTGGCCGGAAAAGCCCGCCAAATTCCTAAACAACCTCACTTTTAGTTTGATTTTTCCTCTTCTTATTTTAAAAAACTAAACTAAACTTATTTATACTGGATATCTCTATCGATTAAAAGCTAACTGTTCTCCCTAGAGGTCCAGTAAGGGCCATCCCTCATTGGTCCAGTGTTTCTACAGGAGGAAACCGACCGGAGTACCCGGAGGAAACCTGCGATGTTTGGTAGAGTCAAACTGGAAGCACTCTTCTCACATGCGGCCAAGGTGAAATTTTAATCAGATAACTGCTGAGAGCAGGAATTGAACCCGGGTCGCAGAGGTGAAAGGCACGTGCGCTAACCACTGTGCCACCAACACCCCCTAAAACAAACAAAACATACCGCTCCTGTGCATATGCACTCTTATAATTGACGTCATTTGAACACGAAAGAAGTGTAAAGGCACTCGGCTTTATTTGTTAAATGAAACATGACAAAATAATTAAAGTGCCTATATCATGATTTTGGATCTTAGGATATTTGAAATCTTCTGAGAAGATTTGTAATATCTTCCTTTTATAATATTTCATCTTCATGGACTTTTTCGCTGTTGAGCCCTAATCAAACGAGAACGCAAGTCATCGCAAGTTGGCAGTCACGCTATCTCAGCCAGCCGCTCTCAGGAATAGTTTCCCGAAAATTTCATGTACCGTGACAAAGTTAAAACTTGTTTAAAACACTCATGAAACCTTTATTTTGTTAATTTGGATGTTTGAACGACCGCCAGAGAAATTCTGACTGCCAACTTGCGATGATTTGCGTTCTCGTTTGATTACGGCTTGAAGATGACGGAAGTCTAAAATGGTTTTTATATAGACAAATACCAGCGTACAGATTCCTGCGTATACGTAGACGTACGTCACTTACGTCCACGTCAACAGCGAAAAAGTCCATGAAGATGAAATTTTCGAAAATGAAGATATATTACAAATCTTCTTAGAATGTTAAAATCCCCAATCATGATATAGACACATGACACACTCGCGTCCGTATTTAGGGATGAAGTTGAGAGAACAATTATACAATACAACGACATTTTTTGTCCATGTCCCAGATCCTTATGGTAGTCTAAACAAAACATTTTGCAGTTTACGTTATTTCACACATTTTGCTCAATTCCAACCTATCCTGTTCTATACATATTCAAGAATTCTAATCAATACATTTTGTCCTTTTTAAGGCGAACAACTGTCAGAGTAGACATTTCCAGAGTCAGTGTGGATCCAATAGCTGAAGTGTGTATTGCCTGGCCTACTCTTCTGTCTCTGGAGTTGGGTTTTCACTTGGCAGGGTTTCCGTGCCAGTTCTATATTTTTTAGGAGCACCAGATTGGGAAGTGACATCAGTAACATCAGGTACTGTAGTGACTCGAGTAGTGGCACTTTCGGTCGATTGCGCACGCGCGATGCGGCTTTTACTTTGCCTTCGTTTATCTGCCACTTCACCAACGACTCCTAAATCTTGTCGGTTGTTTGTGTTGTCATTTACTGGTTTGTTATCAACACGTTGACTTTGGGAGGCTGTCAATTTTATCTTCAGTTTGTTGAGCTTTTCCGTTAAAACTGACAAGACAGTAAACATGAATATATTTATAATAAAAGTAGCGTTCTGCGTAGGCAGTGTAGAAACAACAATCGAAATATAGTAAGGTTAGATGTACTGCCGAAACAGAGAGAAACTCACGTTTCTCTCTGACGAAGGGCCTTCGCTTCCCCCCCTTTTTTTTTTGGGGGGGGGAGGCAGAATATGTTTGGGGCCCCCCACTTTTGGGGCCCCCCACTTTTTAACAAAACCAGTAATAAATAAGGCCAGTAATACAGTTATGATTAACAAAATCACTAACCCTAGCTAACCCACGACTTTGAATAAAGATATAATAAAGAAATTTGAATGCAAATATTCAATGTCCGGAAAAGTGTTGTCTTTTGAGTATTTTGTGACGTTTTGGGACCTTTAGAATTCTGTAAATCCTTGTTCTAAAATACAGGAAATGGCATTTCAGAGACTCTAGATTTCAAAATTGCCCGGGGGAGCATGCCCCCGGACCTCCTTAAAATTTTTGCCCCCCCCCCCCCACTTTTAGTGTCGCTCCGACGCCTCTGTCGGAACAAAGTGAAAAGGTTGTTTAAACGAAATACTGATGTTTCCAACGGAGCCCTTCATCAGAGTACATTGATATTTTCCTCTGATGAAGGGCTCCGCTCGAAACGACAATTATTTCGTTATCGGAACTAATCTCGACAGTTTACCGCCTTTTCACTTTGCTCCATCCAGGCCCGTAGCAAGCTGTTAAGGACAGGGGCCGAGCGAAATACTGTCAGAGTCTCTGAAATGCTATTGAAATGCTTTTGAAATACAGAGTCTCTGAAATGCTATTGAAATGCTTTTGAAATACAGAGTCTCTGAAATGCTATTGAAATGCTTTTGAAATACAGAGTCTCTGAAATGCTATTGAAATGCTTTTGAAATACAGAGTCTGTGAAATGCTTTTGAAATACAGAGTCTCTGAAATGCTTTTGAAATGCTTTTGAAATACAGAGTCTGTGAAATGCTATTGAAATGCTTTTGAAATACAGAGTCTCTGAAATGCTATTGAAATGCTTTTGAAATACAGAGTCTCTGAAATGCTATTGAAATGCTTTTGAAATACAGAGTCTCTGAAATGCTATTGAAATGCTTTTGAAATACAGAGTCTCTGAAATGCTTTTGAAATACAGAGTCTCTGAAATGCTTTTGAAATGCTTTTGAAATACAGAGTCTGTGAAATGCTATTGAAATGCTTTTGAAATACAGAGTCTCTGAAATGCTATTGAAATGCTTTTGAAATACAGAGTCTCTGAAATGCTATTGAAATGCTTTTGAAATACAGAGTCTGTGAAATGCTATTGAAATGCTTTGGAAATACAGAGTCTCTGAAATGCTATTGAAATGCTTTGGAAATACAGAGTCTGTGAAATGCTATTGAAATGCTTTGGAAATACAGAGTCTGTGAAATGCTATTGAAATGCTTTTGAAATACAGAGTCTGTGAAATGCTATTGAAATGCTTTTGAAATACAGAGTCTCTGAAATGCTATTGAAATGCTTTTGAAATACAGAGTCTCTGAAATGCTATTGAAATGCTTTTGAAATACAGAGTCTCTGAAATGCTATTGAAATGCTTTTGAAATACAGAGTCTCTGAAATGCTATTGAAATGCTTTTGAAATACAGAGTCTCTGAAATGCTATTGAAATGCTTTTGAAATACAGAGTCTCTGAAATGCTATTTCCTGCGTTTTGAGACGATATATTAAAGAATTCTGAAGGTTATGAAACGTCATTGTAAACAGTCAAAAGACAACAATTATTTCAAATGTTTGAATACAACCAATGTTTTTATTTCATGGTATTTTTCTTATTAAGTAAGACACCGTAAGCTAACAGTCCAGTAACCATCGTGATGTTTTAGGTAAAACATCGTAAACCAGCTGAAATTTTTTCTGTTCCTTATCATACTATTTCTGAGCAAATTTCAGGGAGGGGCATGCCCCCCCTGCCCCACCTCAGATACGGGCCTGCTATCTAAAAAACACTGCCTATAGTGCGCAGCAATGTCGAAATAGAATAATAAACGTTGTGCTTCCACAAATTTTCGCTTCTTTTACAATTTCTCACCTCCAAGATGTTTAATTTACATATTAAACAAACTGAAATATCTCAAAAACGAAGCAAGGAAACGAAAAACTGCAAAATACGTTCTTTCAAATAAGACAGACCTATAATTTTGGTTTCATATGCACTTTAATCATCCTACCTTGTTTTTCATTCTCCAAATTATCCTTTTCCGTCGTACAATCATGCCTACAGTAAAACACGAGAATTGATTCAAGACTTCATCTTGCTAAAAAGAAACTTTTACTGGATTTAGGGGGCATCCCTCACTGGTCCAGTTCTATTACAGGAGAAGACAGGAGTAGCTGGAGAAAACCCGTGGTGTTTGGTAGAGTTGCAACTGGAAGCACTTAATTTCTCGCATGCGATGCGACCAAGGTGGAATTTTAATCTGACAACTGTAGCGAACAGGAATCGAACCCAGATGGCCAGATCGCCAGGTCTGGGAGGAATTTTTTCTGTGTGAATTTAACGTTGTCAATTCTGAACAGTCTACGCGTAGAAACAACACTTTATTCGGTCACAAAACGTCATATTATGACGTAAAATCTCGACAGTTTCGGGCTGCAATTACACTTTTTTTCAACATACATTTCAACCAAAGTATTTGAAAGTTCCTTCCGAAGTTGCAGTTTTTGTGGGATGCGTAGAGGGGCCTGGGGACGAGGTTCCCTTTACGTGTGCAATTACATGAAGTATCAAGTATCTGCTCAGCGTACAACCCATGGCATGGCATCACATAAAACTGAAAACCTTGGGCGGGGAGGTCTCTTCGGATTTCTTCTGTTTCTTCTGAAAATATTCCGTTTCAAGTCCTTGGTTTCAAGTACAAGTATTGAAGAGAAGGCGACGAAAGCTAACCCTAACTGCTCAGTGTACAACACATGGCATGGCATCACATAAAACTGAAGACCTTGGGCGGGGAGGTCTCTTTGGATTTCTTCTGTTTCTTCTGAAAATATTCCGTTTCAAGTCCTTGGTTTCAAGTACAAGTATTGAAGAGAAGGCGACGAAAGCTTACAATCTTAAATGAGGTATCACTATATTTGTTTTAAATAAAAGTGTAAACATTTACTTCGGTACAATTTTCAAGAAATATTATTTTATATATACACTTAGTTCAGTTCGCCTTCCTTGCAAAATATAATTTAGCGAAGGTTTCTTAACTCTTTCCTGTTCGAATCGGTCATTAGTATTTTATTCTGGCTAACGCCAGACGATTTTAGTCACCTCTGGAAGGCTGAAAGCCCTTGGACATGAATGACAGGCAATTCAACTACAATTCTGTGTCCAGTAAAATCCGGAAAATGTGGCTGACAAGTTATATACATACGATATATAAAGATTATACATTCAATAAAGACTGACATTTACAGTATTAATAGACCTCCTGGTAATCTGCCTGGTAAAGGGTTAATTATGTACTTACAGCTCAGCTTCTTTATCTTTTATGGATTTGTTTAATGACTCAGTCTCACCCTTTGTGCTGTCACAAACTTTTAATGTTCTTTCAAGTTTATCTACATAATATGGTGCAAAAAAACAATCATTTTGATGCATGTAGTAATGTGTACAGTGGAACCTCAATATGACCATTGTTGGGCCAAAAAAATGTGGCTGTAATAATGGGGTAGTTGTATTATTAATGGAAAGTATTTATACACTACAGTCAAACCTGTATTAAGTGGCCCTCCATTAAGGGGACACCCTGTATTAAGTGGACAGTTCCCAAAGTCCTGAATTGAATCCCATGTTCACCTCTATTAAGCGGACACCTGTATTGTCTTTTATTCATTTATTTAACATAATTATGTTTCTCCTAAGATGGTAGATATAATTAGATTAGCATCTTTCTTGTTTTTAATGTCTCACGATGGAAATCAATAACTGTATGACAATAATCAGTACATAGTTTCTTGCATATTTTTCTAAACTGCGTTTGGTTTGAGTTAATGGATCATTCCAGAAAACATCCACACCTCTCCCACGGAGGAAATGTGAAGTTGACCTCCTCCCCCCTTCGGACATCCTAGTACATTTTACTATTATCAGAAGTTGATTTACCCCCCTCCCCTCCCCGGATGGCATAAATTTCCTCTGTGGGGGAGGTATGGATCTTTTCTGGAATGACCCAATGTTATTGTTTATTGGGGACTTGGACACCAACGTCAAAGTTCTCAGTATCTAATTTATTCCTCAACCTGTTGCAAGAGAAGCGGTCTCCTCGAAATTCATGCACACAAGGAATTTCCAAGCCATTACTTAGAATGTATTCAGGCCATATTTGGTAGCAAGTTCTTCAATCTCTATCAAACAGCAAAGTACTTATAGTTGATTTCATATGACTTTACCACACTGTGTTGTGAACTTAGTTGAAAAGTTCATATTTAGAACTAGGGAACTATGTAGTCTGTGAGATTATCAATTATCCAATCAAAACAAACTTTGATTCAGAGTTTGCAATGTCATTGGATAATTGATAACCATATAATCCAGCAGTGAACTCCTACCACACAGGCCATGACAACAATGTTCATGTAGTAACCAATAGACCAGCCTTTAAATTTCCACATAGATCAATGTCATCTTTTCTTTATTTTTGACAAATCTGATAGGCTAATATCATTTGAAATTTCAGAAATCTACGGGTGGTGTGTGCTGTTAGTGTGCTGCCTCCCACCAAAAGTTAAGCCCGGTTAGACGGGGTTAGTACCGGCTGGATGGGTGACCACTTGGGATTGACCCTGTTGTTGAGCTTGAAACTAATGTGAGTAGAGTTGTAGTTGATCTCTCCTGTGCTTCTAGGATTTTTCACCGGGTTCTCTGGTTTTCCTCCCTCCGCAAAACCAACACTTACATCATGGTAGTCATGTTCAATTGGGGAATTTCGCCCTGTTTGACCACCAGTTGCTAAAGGCAATAAAGTCATTAAATCAAATCAAAATTTTGCAACAACCCAATCAAATTAGTGTTATCCATTAATGTGTTATCCATAAACTTTGTGCAAAAAGTCAGATAGCAGGGGTCAAATTTCACCGAGGCCACCGAGGCCATGGCCGACGGTGAACGGAAAATGGCCTATGGTCACAAGGCAACCCAAGGCCATTTTTGGCCTTGGGTTGGCCGCCGTACATATATCAGCAAACTTTCATATAATATTTCTTATAATGTCTGAAGATCGCTTTATAGTTTTAATATTTTCCCCCGACATTTTGTCCAACATTCTGTAACTCGTTTTGATGCCGAGAGGCCTAAAGTTATCTAATATGTCTGTTATTGCATGCATAGAGACTGCTGCAGTTGTGTCTAAAAGTGGTGTAGTTTTAAACTGTCAGCTATGGCCACGGCATGACAGTTCCGCCATCACTGATCATGGAAACATTGAGATTTTGTCGCTGGCTGAGCACTTCAGTGAAACCCTGAAGAAAAACAGGTGTGACGTCGATAAGCTCCCACCAGAATGAGTAAAGTTGAAGCTTTACATAAAGTGACATTGGCAACCAAGATTCACTGAGAAATGTGGCACATCGCTACTTTGGCGCATGGTGTTTGAAACAGAGGGCAACTCAACCAGTGAATTCACCAATATCATGCACATTCTGCAGATACTTCTCATGCTTCCCGTAGGCAGCACCCATGTTGAACGGTGTTTTTCATTGCTGAAACATATCCTGGATGACTGGCGACTTTCACTTGGTAACGAAACTATCGGTAAATTAATGCGCGTGTGTTCTAATGGACCTGATGAGTACGATTCTCAACTAGCAGTTACACATTGGTTGAATTCCAGCACCCATCACCATCGTATAAATATTAAACCATATGGCCCCGAAACTCACAGAAATGTGTAACTGCAGTCGACAACACATCTGACTCTGAACTCTCAGAGATTACTTGTGCTTTCTGAATCAGACACCGCAATGGCAGCGTCGACTGCAGCAACAATGGCAGCGTCGACTGCAGCAACAATGGCAGCGTCAAGAGTAGCGACATCAGCAGCAATGACAATGACTCCAGTGAGACAACATTTGAAGGGTTTACTTGTGAGGATTTTCAAAGCAATCCATCAACCATGGATTAATGATAAAACAAATTATAAAATTGTCATAAAATTACTGGAAAAATATGGTTTTTCTATTAGTTTAATATATTCAGTTTACCATCACAATAAAGTTTTGGATGTTTTCGAAACTATTGTTTGTTAAAACTTGTTCACAGTAAATGCAGGTGACTGGGAAAAAATACCCCGAAAAATGGCCTTGGGTTGAAGGATCTAGCTAGGCCAATAATGGCCTAACTAAAAAAAAATTGGCCTTGGGTTGGAGGACCTACCTAGGCCATCAATGGCCTAGGGTACAAAATATAAAATTTGACCCCTGAGATAGGAACCAACATTTATAATTCAGCCTTTACCTTTCATGATGTCAATTGTAGATGATGCATTTAAATATTGCTTCTTTAAAGTGGCCAAACTGTCCTGACTTTTCGTCTAAGAGATCAAAAATATGCGGATTGCACAATAGTTATTATAATCCTGCCTTTTTAAGTATTTTTTGAACAATAATTTATATAGTTTAATTATTTAATTTCCTCTTTTTTGATTTTAAGATATACTGTAATTATTTTCGTATCTATAGGTATATTATGCTGATCACCAGTTAATACCAGCTAATTTTAGTTTAAAATTATCAGTTGAAATAAAGTTTATTATTGTTATTATTATTATTATAATTAACAATTATTCACCAAAGTGGAGGTGAATAGTGCTGATATTCACTGAGCCACTTTGGCAAGGTGAGTATCCACACTAATCACTGACACTGAGGTGAATAATTGTTTTAGCATATACCTCATAAATGAAATAACAAGTTTAACATTCTTAACTTATATTTTTTGGTATTTTATACAAGACACGCGTACTCAATATTTGTCGACAAAACAGTTTTTTAATACAACATTTGGTGTTTCTTTTATAAAATAATCACAAGTGAATATGATATACTGTCCTTACATTTTCAAAAAAATCATTTGGTGCCTCCTTTAGTTTTTTTTACTCTACTCTACTCCACTCCCCACTCCACTCCACTCTACTCTACTCCACCCCACCCCACTCCACTCCACTCCACTCCATGCCACTCCACTCTACTCTACTCTACTCTACTCTACTCTACTCTACTCTACTCTACTCTACTCTACTCTACTCTACTCTACTCTACTCTACTCTACTCTACTCTACTCTACTCTACTCTACTCTACTCTACTCTACTCTACTCTACTCTACTCTACTCTACCTTAAGTGCCTGACAGTTTTACTCATGCATAGAAGGGAGAATACTGTCTCAGACATCCTTGGCTGCAATGGGTTAATTTTGCAAACATTTTTGTTTTGAGTGGTTTCATGGTTTCATCGATACATCAATGACATACAAAACAAGCATGATTTTGGATTGGTATAACCAACCGATAATCACAAAAACTTTCTTTGCCAATTGTTCATGAATTATCAAAATCAATCTAATCAGATCATTTGAACAAAAAATAAGTTGAGTAGGTAAGGCCAAGTGCCCTTACATCAAAAGCAATTATGTCAAAGGTACTCTTATAAGAGTACATATGTCCAGGAGTGGTAGGTTGGTTGTTGTATAAAACAAACTAAGTTGGGCATTTTCAAAAGCATAACATCATTCAAGATTTCTGTATCCTATAGATGTATGGACCCCAGTCAATCAGAGCCCACGCAGAAAACACCATACAGTATTTTGTGAATCAGGCTTTTAAATAAATCCAAAAATTGCTACAATTTGCTTATTGTAGCAAACTGTTTGCAAATTGTAACAACTTGCTACAGCTTACAGGTTCAAACAATATCTGCAGCAGATTGTTTGCACAAAGAACGCCCCAACATCTCTCTTGAACTAACAAATTTTAGCTCAATGATTATGTAATTGTTTTTTTAAACTGTTCACCACATATTCTGGCTATGAAACGCTATATTCTCGACTAATTACTTCCTGGCTAACGCCACACGGTGAAATCCCCGAATAAACCGTATTAAACGTATAAATCAAGTATTATCGAAGTGTCATTCTGTGCTACCGTCAAATATTCTGCACTCACCGCTGACTCCTTTAGCGAAACAACCTCCTGTAGCCCCTTGTTGTACGAGTTTGTCATTTCGTCCAGTTTGTTCTTCCAGTCTTCGATCTCCTTGCCTTTGGCGGTTAACTGTTGCTTCTTCTCCTCAAAACCCTGGGTTACTCGCTCGAGTTTCGTCGTCGTTTTACTTTCTGACATTCTTGAATCCCGAAGCTTGCCGAGAAGGAACGCTTTTCGTCGTACCAAATCCTTCTTCAATTTATGTTCTCTGTAGACGTGAAACGACAACAGGCAAATGACTGCGAGGAGGCCAATCACCACGTACTTTCCTCGCCGGCTGTCGGGAACTTTAGTCTGTATATTTTCCATCGTTTTAGTTTTAAATAGGTCAAATACGGTTTTAAATAAATATCCTTCGTGTAAACCGAGTGGTGTTGTGCGGAGAAAGAATATATGATAATTGTCGACGTGTCAAATGCCAAACCTGACGGTACGACAAACGCCAGCCAAGAATGACTCCTGCAGATAATGCCTTTTGTTAATGGTGCTCAAAATACATTTTGCCAGCGGCGATAGGAGTCAAGGAGATAATATGAATAATTCATTTATTCAGCAACACGTTGACAGGTTCAAGTTATAAGGCTGAGTATATTGTCTTCTTTATTGAACTATTTATAATCGCCTTGATGTTACCTGATAATTATATTATATACAGCAAATACTAAAGCCGGTTTTCCACTAGGCGACTTTTTTCGCGCGAAGCGACTTTTTCTTTTGTCTCATGAGCTCTGAGCTGGAACTAATCAGAAATCTATTGAATTGGAACAAACGAAAGTAGCTTCGCGCGAAAAAAATCGCCTAGTGGAAAACCGGCTTAAAGGTGGATTTCCATTCAGTGCATTTTATCGCGCGATCGACTTTTTGCGATCGCTTTCTTTTGAATTGTGGGTTGTCAAGCGGAACGCATTTCATTAGCTTTGGTTGAATACACACATTTCAAAAGAAAGCGATCGCAAAAAGTCGATCGCGCGATAAAATGCACTGAATGGAAATCCACCTTAAGTCAGGCGCACACGCTACGAATTGGCCGATCTTTATCGGCCGACTAATTAAATTTAGAAGTTATATTGGGCATTTCACTCGCTTACATAGCATGTTCTAGGGAGTTTTGGTGAAGGAAAATTCGAGTGTAGAATATTATACATTTTAAGACCAAACCGGGACCAGTTGCGAAAAATGCAACTACACAGGCTTTCCGGCAGGAATTGAACCCACAAGCCTTCCATGCCGGAAGGCCTGTGTAGTTGCATTTTTCGCAACTGGTCCCGGTTTGGTCTTAAAATGTATAATATTCTACACTCGAATTTTCCTTCACCAAAACTCCCTATAACATGCTAATTAAATTTAGGACTTACGATCAAATCGTTACGTGTGTCGTGTGCGGTGTCAGTACAGAGCGATTTTAGTCGGCCGAGCGTCGTCGTAAAATATCAAACTGGTTTGATATTGGGTTTATTAGAAGTAATATTGGGCATTTCACTCGATTACATAGCATGTTCTAGGGATTTAAGGTGAAGGAAAATTCGAGAAAAAATATATCCTAGAACATATCGCATCATGCATGCCGTATGTGGCGATTACCAATTTTATCCTTCACTGATCACTCCTTATTCAGTTCCTGAAGTTATTTCAAATTCTGAAGTGAGGAGGCAATAGAGAGGTACACACCCCAACTCAGAAATTAATATATTACAACGCGGAGTTACAACCAGTGTTCTCACTTTTTAAGGAAATTTCCTTAAAAAAGACCATCACTGTGGGGGGAGGGGTCAGTATTAATAGTATATATTATACAATCTTTTCAAAAGTTCTTTGTGTCTCTTTGTTCTAATCCCCTCCCCCGATGAGGACAGGACTATGCAAATAAGTTGTGAGAGCCCTGGTTACAACCCAAATTTTGAAAGCAGAGAAGGCCCTGGGTACGAGGTTGCCCAAACATGTGCCAAAACAAACATGGCGGCCAGCGGTTTATCACCAAGATGGCGGGCGTGACGTCATCAGGACGTCATGTGCCAACGACCAGTAGTGATCAACATATCCTCAGTCTTAGATTACCAATAATAGGAAATTGTCAAATGCTCTTGAATTACCCATAAGAGGATTTATTATTTTAGGACCCAATGATGCGCCAATTAACGGATTAAAACTCACTGCGCATCCCACAATCTTTGTCAAGAACTATTGACCATAAATTACAAACACTATTAGGGGGGGTTAGACGGGGAGGAGGTCGCTAAAAAAAACCCCGATACTTTTCAAGTTAGGGTTAGGGTTTCCCCCGGGAAATTCACATTTTTTAGGGTTAGGGTTAGGGGGTTTGGGGGGGAAGGGTTTCATTAATAAATCCTCTTGAATTACCCATTATGGGTAATTCAAGAGCATTTGACAATTTCCTATTATTGGTAATCTAAGACTGAGGATAGGTTGGTAGTCATTGAACTCTAAAAAGACTGGAACGATAACTCGGGGGGGGGGGGGGGGGGGTTGAAGCCAGTGCCAGTCCCTTTGCAGGTACCTCCCGTGCTTTGATCAAGTTATTTAATTTCTATCCTGCCATATATTTTGTTTGGGACGATAACAAGTTACTCCAAAACAACGAATAGTTGAAATGCATTGTGTACGTATGTTTTTAGAAATAGCATTGGCTTCAATTTGATGTATAGCATAAGTTTCCTCGTTATGTTAAACTTTTTCAAATGTGGTAAATGGTCGGCCATATTTCGTTGGGAAATAACACTAAGAAACTTGTTGTAGTTTTTCTGAGTTTTGAGCTGAAATACTTAACCCCGAACTTAACGCCTGAAGCTATTGGAAAATGCCATTTGGTGTAGAAACTTCAAGAGTTTAGCTAAAATGGAAATAATTAAAAAAATATAAAAACAACTGCCATTTTGTAACGTTCGGCAAACAAAATGGCAGTTGTTTTTCTATAACATTTGAGGATTTTTTGCTTCATCCAATCATAGGGACTGTTTATGGAGTTAGCGTTCCAGTCTTGCTATAGAGTTCACTGCACATTTGATTGTTTTGGTTAATCAAGAGTTGAGGACTGTCACTTTTAATATTGGTGATCTTTTAACGACAACTCTATACTAAGGCATTTTTTTCCAATTACATGTATGAAATTCACACATGTGATCTTGTCTATCTATCTATACCTATCTATGTATAAATCTATTTATGCTGCTGAAGTTCCGTTCTTTTTCTGATTTTCGGATGTATTTTGTAATTGTCTTTTTAAGGCAGCCAGACTCTCTTGTGCTTCAGTCTAAACAGTAAAAAAATAATCGTTTAAGAAAAAAGTAACATGTGTGTTCGTCAGACTGTTTCACCGTACTGTATAACTTTTTTCAAAAAATTTTGTAGGTTAGTACACGTTAGTACTTTGATGACCCTTTCATGTGCATTGTTGTGGAACAACTTTATCTTTTTACTCTGTCCAACGCCAGACTATTTTACTCTGTCCAACGCCAGACGATTTTACTCTGTCCAACGCCAGACTATTTCAGTCTCTCTAACGCCAGACGATTTTACTCTGTCCAACGCCAGACTGTTTTACTCTGTCTAACGCCAGACTATTTTACTCTGTCTAACGCCAGACTATTTTTCTCGTCAAGGGAAGACACGTCTCGGAAAGGAATGCATGGAAGAGTTAAGTTTGGCCGAGATCTGATTGTAATGTTTTGTTAGTTCTTGCTGTACAACAATACAATTAAGCTGTCGTTAAATGTATTAACTCAGAAAACTCAGAGCTCTGGACGGGACTCGGAAGAATGTTAAATACCTACGCATGCTGGTTATTGACCGTATAGAAATGAATTAAATGCTAAATTACTTAAAATACTAAATTACCCCGCTGTGGCGTGGTACTTGGCGACATTAGAGACCTTAAGATAATGGGTACCGCCATTTTGTTTATTAATTTTTGCTGATGTCAGCATGTTTACTCGTAATATCTACCCGTTTTCCCGTGGTAGATCATGGTCTACCTGGATAAGAAATGGAGAAACGTGTAAATATTTATAGCACTTTTTAAAAGCATTTCGGTACGAGCTATTGATTTTTAAACACGTTTTTGACGAAAAATTGATGAAAAACAACAACACAGAGCTACTAACCTTGCTTGAACAGCCGCCATTTTTGCTTGTTGTCACCATTCCCTGCTCGGTTTTCTACCCGGAACTAGCCGGGAACCTTAAGTAAAATTTATACCCGTACATACGACTATGGGTACGGGTATAGATTACCCGTACCCGTAAACCGAACCCGGGGTATCTAAGGTCTCTATTATACCCCGCTGTGTATATCACTTTAATGTGAGAGAGTTGTTGGCTGTTCTGTGCCCCGAGGGTTTTTCTCCGGGTTCTTCGGTTTCCCCTCCTGTGAGCTAAATGTATTTGACACTTAAATAAGGTTTACATACACATACATAGGTCAGTCACATACATATAGGTGAGTGATAAATATATGTACTACTGACTAATTGTTGACAGCATATATACTTACCGCAGTCTTCCGAAGTTTTTTTAGCTCAGCGTCTTTCTCATTAACTGACGTGGTTTTCGTTTTTAAGTCGTTCTTATAACCCTCCATTTCCTTCTTATTTTCTGCCAGTTGTTTTATTTTCTCTTCCACTTCGAGTTTCGCCTTCTCGAGCTTTGATTCTACTTCCTGTTTGGCCTCCTTTAACGTTCGAACACTCTCGAGCAACGCACTTTTACGTCTTACTAAGCCTTTCTTGGTTTCATGTTCATTATTCAACACGAGCAACAACAAAGCAAAAACTGTAGCGACGCCGAGCAACTGGAACTTTCCTATAGAACACATTCGCGACGCGTTGTCCATCGTAACTTACACAGTTAGTACACAGAGTAGTTTGGACTTTAGTATTGTGCTATTACTGCCAACGTGTCAACAATGGGTTTCTAACATATGCAGTGAAAAACCCACCAAGCGTTTCTAAAACAATTATTAAACGTGGGAGTATTATTCAAAGTGAAATGGAATTCAGAGTGTAAGACAAAGATTACCCAACAACCAATTCGACAACGTGTAATTCTGATACGATTTACGTTTCTACAATTCATCATAACTCGCACGGCGATCAACACTAAATCTTAAAGCCCAGATAAAAACGCGGTAACATTTTTATCGAATGAAAAACATTTTCTATTTGATTAATATTTGAATTATTCATATATACTAGGAGCCCTATGTTGTTATACCTCGAACCCAAATTGGTCGGTTAACTCGCGATCGTGGATGCTATTTGTTACCTATTAATATCACTGATCTCAAATAATAGACTCATTATCATCGGTGGTACTGGTTCCTCTTGTAGTGGTAGACTGATAGCAGAGTATTTAGACAATTGACCAAGGCTCGTGTAGCGTAGTAGGGGTTATTTAACACTTATTGACTGGGACCGAGGGAAACAGTATGTTTATTTTGTGGCCCCGAGACTGCCGTGTCTCGACGAGCGGTCGAGGGGCCACAAAACATACTGTTTGCCGAAGGTCCCAGTCAATAAGTATTTTATTATATACCAAGTGTCAAAGAAGACAAAAAAAGACAGACGTCAAATCACTGAAGTAAATATGAGAATTGTCGAAGAAGCTCATTGAGTTGCACTTTTGTAAGATTTTGAAACTCGGCGGCAAGTCCCTTAAGATTTTAACTGCTTGCTTGGTGACCTTTTTCGTCGATGTTAAGTCTTTATCTTTGAGTAAATTATCTGTTTCATCGCTGCTTCGGCTAGCGAATCTTTGTTTTTGCTTTATAACTTGAGGATTTTATTATAAACATTCACCGCACATATATAACATTCACCGCTTCAGAGCTGTTGCCGGGAGACAGTGGAATTTCATTACTATCACGTGATACCCTCTCGCCCAATGAGACGCAAGAAAACACGAACTTTGACACTTAGTATATAATAAAGTGTGTTGTTGTCAGGAGTAGAGTTGGTTCTTAGTCTGGCACGTACAAGAGAGTCTTTGAGGTTTTTGTTTTTTTGATATGCCACTATTGGAGTTTCTGGTCAGAGAATGCTCAATGTGCAATCGTTCTCAATTAGGTGCCAGTGTTTATGTAAAATTTGTCCTATGTGTGTAGTGTTAGTGTTGTAAGGGGTGTTAATGGATTTCTCAGGTTTGTCTTTGTGTAGTATGTCGTGTTGTGAGTGTTGTGTGACTCGTTGAAATGCTTTGTTGATTGATGGTGTCGAGTTTGTATCCCCTGTTAATGGATAGAGCATCTATTGTTTCGCACGTGGAAAAAATTGAAGTCGGAAGTGAGGCTAAAAATCTCGCGGCGGCCATATCCGGTGGGACCCACAATATTGCTGAATCATGGTTTTCGCCTCTGGTTTTCGCTTTAAATGATTGGAGGATTTTTAACAAAAAACAGCTAAATTTTTGTGACATGTATCTGTCGCTATGGGAGAACTTAAAAGTGACTGTATGAAAACCAAGTGGGTCCCACCTGAAATGGCCGCCGCTAATTTATTCCGACTTCACAGCGAGCACCTGATGCTCTATCCAGTATAATGAGTCTATTATTTGAGATCAGTGATTAATATCCATAAAGTCCTGGCTATACTGCTTGCAGTTTTCTTATTTTTTTCTTCTACTAACAGTCGTGCAATAGAAGCGTTCCAAATAAAGCAGTTCATTTCGTAACTTTTACCAATTCATTTGATAAGTTCGTCGCTCTCCTCGAAAAACTGCTAACTTCCTCGAAATGTTGGTAACTTGCTGTGGTTTGGGAATTGACCAATCACGTTCTGCTTAGTAATTAGGTAACCAATAGGATGAAAACAGGAAGTGTAAAGTAGTTTGAATTGGCAATTTTTCAAAGAAGTTACGAAATGAATTGTTCAACTTTTTTCGGAATGCTTATACTGCCACGGCAGTATAACGAAATCCGGTTGTTGTTGGGAACTCGTGTTGTTCGAGGGGAATTCTGAAAGAGGGTTTGACAGATTTACTCGCAACGTGTCAAGTGTCGGCACTTGAACATACTGTTCAAAGTGTGTTTATACCTACGACGAAAAAAACGTGAATCTACAATCCTGGACAAAATTGTTGGGACACTTTGCCGATTTTGACGATTGTCGCAGAGTGTCCCAAGCACTTTTGTCCAGGATTGTCTGAAAATGGCGAATTAGACAAAATCGAAGAAAAAAACAACTTGAACGCAGTTTGCGCAGTTTGTTCCAAAATGACACAAATACGCTCCCACATGCATGAACAACAGATTGTGTGTGGTGTATAGATGGTTCGGTGAATATGCAAATTAAATAAGAGCTCTCGTGCGGGTGGAGACTCTGCTCCAGTGATCCCTTCCCCATTGAGGGGGTAAGGGGAAGCAGAGACGGGGGCTCTTTTATTAAACTGTATATCTTTTGCCATGTTACAAAGTTAAAAAGCTGCGTTTTGTTGAAAAAACGTAAATTCGTCATTTCAGACAATCCTGGACAAAATTGTTGGGACACTTTGCCGATTTTGACGATTGTCGCAGAGTGTCCCAGTAAAGTATAATTTCCAAATGAGGAATACCGGCGTTTTCAGTTTCCCAAAATATTGTCTCGTTCTCGAGATATTTAAGTTTCTGAAACATGTAAATTAGATAATATATCTGAAACATTGAAGTAGAAATAATTCAAACTTTGCACAAGAATAGTTATGGGGAAAATACATACACTCCAACGTTCACATTATGTTGTTTTCATGGACATACTGTCTGCAAACAGGCACCTTCCATTTGTAAAACAAAAAAAAATTTTATCCTCCATAAAACAACTTTTACTGCAATACATTGACATGAATATTTATAGACACACAGATATTGTATTTCGAATGTTTCAATTGTCATATTCTTTTGAAAAGAAACATCAAATTAATATTTTAATTTTTTAGTAAAAATGCTCGTGTTTCTAAACGGTTTCCGTAGCAACAACAATAGATTATAAGATTAACAGGCACGTAGCTAGACTAAGAAATCTAGGAGTGCAAGTTTTTTTGTTTGTTTGTTTGTTTGTTTGTTTGTTTGTTTGTTTGTTTGTTTGTTTGTTTGTTTGTTTGTTTGTTTGTTTGTTTGTTTGTTTGTTTGTTTGTTTGTTTGTTTGTTTGTTTGTTTGTTTGTTTGTTTGTTTGTTTGTTTGTTTTGGGTTTTTTGGGGAGGGAAGTGAAAAGGTACAAAAGTTGAGACATGCAGGCCAACTGATGTAATCACTCTAACCTAACACCCCCCCCCCCCCCCCCCCCAGTCTGTCACGGTTTTCGTAAGTAAATCATGACGCCATTAGACGCTTCACACTTCAATTACTTATCTACTCACGCTGCGGATTTTTGTGGTCATGCAGTTGAAGTAAACCTGTATATTTTAATAAAAAAAACAGGTCACAAATATCTGGTTGGAGGGGGGGGGGGGCGAGAAAGAATTGTGGGGGGACACTTACCTACGTGCCTGAAGATTAATATATGAAAATTCCAAATGTGAGATAGGTATACTTTAACAACATTAATTCACGGGCCAACCACATTGAGTACTTAACGTGTACTTTCATCAAATACTCTGTGTCTCTAAATTAATGTTTCTAGCAACAAGAATAGGTTATAAGATTAATAGATGAAAATCCCAAATGTGAGATAGTTCTTAACGTGTACTTTCATCTTTGAACGTAATCAAATACTCTGCATAGTATTGATAGTCGTAGAAAACCACAAAGATTCCCGGATTTGAAACATCGTCGACAACTGAGTCGTAGCACACGGTCAGGTTGTTGTCATCGATTGGCGGCGGGACAATAATGCCTTCTTTTCCTCTCGTGTATTGCCCAACCAACACTCTAGCGACGTACATATACTGTAGGCCTTCATCATCTGGGACGGCATAGATTCGTCTTGAGGAATACCTGGCATCACGAGCAAAGTACACACCTTTGCCAAACCTTGTTGCTGGTAAGATAAAAAAAAAGTAATATATCATACACGTGCACGAGAAGTCGTTTATTATCTGAAACGAGGTGGTTTTAAATCAGATAATAAACGACTTTCGAGTGTATGGTATAGCTTCTCAAACAAATCAGTATTTAAAGAGAAATTTCAGGTGAAACTTGTCTTAATTTATGGGCGTTTATTACCACATTTCACAACATCGTCTCGGTAACTAACTCCGTTATGTTTTCCTCATGAATTATTAATGAGTTGAGAAGTTTATGTAATTTAACGAAACCGAGCGGCAGTTGAACATAAATCTGACTTATTTGAAACTAGAGCAAAGTTAAAAAGTAGTAAACTGCGTCATAGGTGCTTTACAGTATAGTACAGTACAGTACAGTACAGTACAGTACAGTACAGTACAGTACAGTACAGTACAGTACAGTACAGTACAGTACAGTACAGTACAGTACAGTACAGTGCAGTGCAGTGCAGTGCAGTACAGTGCAGTACACTACAGTGGAGTGGAGTGCAGTACAGTACAGTACAGTGCAGTGCAGGTCAGTACAGTACAGTACAGTACAGTACAGTACAGTACAGTACAGTACAGTACAGTACAGTACAGTGCAGTGCAGTACAGTACAGTACAGTACTAAGAACTAACAAAATTTTACAACCTCTAAGCTGAAAGTCCTATACCAACTTTCTACTACTTACCATTCCTTCCGCAGTATGCTCTATTAAACCCTGTGTTGTTGATGTTTCCTGCGCTTTCTTTAGTCGTCCCATGAAAGAGCTTCTGCTCGTTGCATTTACCGCGCTCATCCATTTTCTTTTGCTGGCCTTTGTAGATCTGATATAATCTTGGGTTTTGAATCCTTTGGATGTGTTTTACCGATGCATTGGGCATTGTTTTCTTGAACATATCGTAAATTTTGTCGTACTCGTAAATTTTGTCGTACTCGTCGTAATGGTCGTTGATGTCGACGTCGGCGAGGTAGACCTCTGCCTCGCGTCCAGTTGCTCGCACAATTGGTTGACACTCCCAGATGCTTGGTAAAGGGAATCCTGAAATGAGATTACAGGTAACCCGGTAAGTGGGCCTATTAAAATTTCGTTGCGTTTATATGAGAAAGGCCGCTTGGCGAGATCTCGGGCAGCCTGTGCCAACATCTTGGGCAGCGGGATGGAATTTTCCCATATGACTACCTCGTCCCGCCTAGTTTTTTTATGGGAATTAAGGATAGTTAAAGATTTTATTATTTATTAGAATATAGATCTCAATTTTATAATACTGAAGGTTTGATTTTGAAGCAAACAAACCCGCATGTGCAATACAACAGAATTGTAACCTTTGATGACTGATGTCTAGTCACGGATCGTCAGACAAGCTAATTTTATTTTTGATTTCTCCTCGGTAGGCGGGATGAAAACTACCATATGAACACAAAATAGGCTTCGTCTCGCTTACCGTGTCGGCCCGCTAACACCCCCTTGGTGTGGTGTGGTGTGGTGTGGTGTGGTATAGTGTAATGTAATGTGTAATATACTCAAGTGCAGTGTAATAGTTTCGTTTCATTGTACTGTACTGTACTGTACTGTACTGCACTGCACTGCACTACACTGCATTGCATTGCGTTGCATTGTATTGTATTGTATTGTATTGTATTGTATTGTATTGTATTGTATTGTATTGTATATTGTATTGTATTGCATTGTATTGTATTGTATTGTATATATTATATTGTATTGTATTGTATTGTATTGTATTGTATTGTATTGTATTGTATTGTATTGTATTGTATATATTATATTGTATTGTATTGTATTGTATTGTATTGTATATTGTATTGTATTGTATTGTATTGTATTGTATTGTATTGTATTGTATTGTATTGTATTGTATTGTATTGTATTGTATATATTATATTGTATTGTATTGTATTGTATTGTATTGTATTGTATTGTATTGTATTGTATTGTATTGTATTGTATTCCCATTCATTCATTATCTGGTCAAGACTAGCATAAACAGCTTTTCGACAAAACACATACCTTCACGGGAACTCCTGTATACTTTCATAGTCGCACCGGTGTCTACGTCTGTTTCAACCATCGTAGCGAAATCAATTCTTAATGTCGCATCGCCTCCGACAAGAACTGTCGCCTCTTTCTTCTTATGGGCTTTCTCTATTTCTGCGCTCGTTTTTTCGCTATACTTCTCTGGGATGACTATCTCCTCATCGCCATCGCTGTTATCGTAGTACATCCACTGCACCGCCTGACTGCTCATCACAACATCATGCCTCTCCCCCTGATACGTGAAGATTTTCTCGTAAACTGCCGTTGCTGCTTCCGATACATTTTTGGACAAACCGCTGAGCCGGAGGTAGCCCATCTCCGGTCTCATTTCGATCAAAACGCAGCACTGATTTTGCAATTCTCGGATTTCTTCGAGATATTCCGGAGGAAGCTCGGTAATGGCTTCGTTTTCGATGGTTTGGTACTTGCAGCTTTCGTTCTCGATTTTATTCAAATCCTCCTTGATCTTGTCCACATGGCTTGAACTATCTCCGACAATGTCCAACGTAATGCGCCTTCTCATTCTGCTGCTGCCCGCCGCTGAAGGGGCTTTTACTGGTTGGGATGACGAGATCGGATTCGACCGCTGTTTTTCAAGAAAAGTCGCGTAAAATTCTTGGTAGACAGTCGACTGTAGGATGACAATTCGGATCAATTCCAGAGATCTAGTGGGACGCTTTGCATACTCGGTTATACTTTCGTGGACAATCTCCGCAGATTCTTTTCCACCCTTCTTCAGCGCTCCCGTCCCGACGGCCGGCAGGGCGATGGACTTTAACTGGTAGGAATCAGCGTCATCCAGGCACTTAATTACAGACTCCCTAATGTTCTTCGAACTCACGCTGTCGCTAAATATGCCTTTTTTTGGTGCCATATGCAGTAAACACTTTGCCTTCAGATTACCAGCCGAAGTCATCGCAACGGATCCACTGTCGATTTTCTTTATGCCATTGTACTCGTGTTCCAAGGAGTCGCCGGCTTCTTTCAATAGGGCTTGACCAATCTGTCCGCCTTCTCTAATGTTGTTCCCAATCAGAAAGGCGATAGCGTCGGTCGACTCCTGAACCATGTCACCCTGAACGACCTCGATTTTCAATCCATTCGATTCAAAAGGACCGTCATTGTTGGTATTCTCGCTAATACGTCTCGGAGTCGGTAAACGCTTTGGTTGTTCGATTGCCTCTTGTCGCGGCTTCATTCTTCTCGTTCTTCGAACTGGGGTTTGCGTTCCACGTTTTTCCGAGTAAAACTGGAACTTTTCTTTAAATTTGTCAACGGCCGTCGCGTTTCTTTTGTAGACGACGATGTTGAACTGCTTGAGGAGCGCCGATGCGCCGTGTTTCGCGCTGTAGCTCATGGCTTCTTCGAATAAGACTTTTGCAACGACTTCTTCGGGAAACTTGAGTGAACCCGTGCCCAGTGCAGGGATGGCTATTGATGTAAATTTACGGGCCTTGACTACTGTGAGCACATTTTGTACCAGCTGACGCAGCTTCTGTGAAATAATATCAAAATGCAGTTTTAGCCTGCGTACGTACAGCGGCTCGTTTTCTGGGGAGCTCTAGTGGCAGGGGAGGCGAAAGCCAGGGGGACAGAGAACCAAAATAATTTCTGAGACGTCCAGAACCATTGTATATCTGAGTATTCTAAGTGGCTACAATGGTTAGAGCGTGCATGTGGCCAGTATTTGGAAGGTTGTGGGTTTGAGTCCAACCTCGTACCCAGGGCTATTTGTAGGGAACTGGGCCAAGATGGCGAATAAAACAAAATGGCGGGAACAAATGGCCCTGGTGGAGGCTAGCTCAAAATGCCTCCATTCTCTACTCTACTCTACTCTACTCTACTCTACTCTACTCTACTCTACTCTACTCTACTCTACTCTACTCTACTCTACTCTACTCTACTCTACTCTACTCTACTCTACTCTACTCTACTCTACTCTACTCTACTCTACTCTACTCTACTCTACTCTACTCTACTCTACTCTACTCTACTCTACTCTACTCTACTCTACTCTACTCTACTCTACTCTACTCTACTCTACTCTACTCTACTCTATTCTATTCTATTCTATTCTATTCTATTCTATTCTATTCTATTAAACACATAAGGAGAAGGAACATTAGATATTTGACTTGAACATTCAATCCGCTTTATGTAAATATGGCCTTAATTTTCAAATAGTTATGTGCGCAGTACCTGCTCTCCATCGTCGGCTTTCCAATGTGGGCAACAGACGTGAAAAACCTTCTTACATTCTAACTTCGCGCCATCTGTCTCTGCAAAAGATCCTTCCTTTAGTTTTCCCCCATTGGTTTTCCCCCATTGTTTGCAATAGTCTGCTAACGCCGTGCCCGCCTCGTCCAGAAGGGCTTTTGAGCATGGGTTTTTTGTTAGGTCTAGATCACTGTGGACTGTGTTCACGATAACGTCAGCCTGAAATGGAAAAATGCTGGGTAAAATTTTTTGTATGAATCGGGTGGAGTCCAAGGCAATACTGTAATTTGATTGGGCACGGAAATCCTAAAAGTCAAAATCTTTTTGGGGGCAAAATTTCTGATAAAGTGTCTATGAAAACGAAAAGTAGGTTTCTCTTTGTTTGAAAAAAAAACCCTGCTTAAAATGGCAGAGTATTCTCTTTTGCAGATTTTGGTTTCCTTGCTCCGTTGACTATTTCAGTTTGTTTGATATGCAAATTAAACACTGACTCACATGTGGATAATGAGTTATCGGAAAAGGTTATATATCGTTGCTATTAGGGAGAACGTCAAGGACAACGTACTTATAATTACAATATAACATTACCAGAAATTTGGGACAAGATGGTGGCTGGTGGCACGCGTGCGTATTAAGGACCATAATAATGGAGATTCTCATCAGGATTTTGCTTAAACGGTGACATATTTCTTCTTTGCCCGACTCGATTTGACTTCAGCATGGACTAAGGAACAGTTATAACTAAAAAACATTTGTTTACTTCGACGACAAAGTACTTCCCTAGCTCGTCTTATTTTTGCACTGAAAGCACCGCTATCCATAGTGTTAGCCATAGTAATCTTTGCAAACAGGTTCTAGAAATTTGCCAAATTAACCAACAACGTTGCGGGCGATGCGAAGTGCCAGCCTCGCGTTGCATTCGGCATGAGTCAGTCTACTTTGAGAGCACACAAAGGTCCTCATTTGTCCTTAGCGTATAGTACTTCCAAAAGCGTATGAACTTGCTTGATTTCATAGTCCTTATCATCGTTTACATGTTTATATATACATACATGCATGATTTAGGCGAGTTAGAATTGTATTGTGCGCATGCGTTAACCACTGTGCACCATATAACAAGAATCATATCGTACACCAACAAAAGCGTGCCGTCATTATGACATACGCAATGAAATTGTTTGAAAGATTATAAAGTACTGTATTTCTATTTAACAAATAGAAAATCGCTTGCGTGTCTGTACTGTGATACAAACACGAATGACGTGATTTCAACCGGAAAAAATGCCTAGTGGAAACACGAGGCGAAGCCGAGTGTTTTCACACATTTTTTCCGGTTGAAATTGCGTCGTTCGTGTTTGTATCACAGTACAGAGTCACAAAAGCGATTTTCTATTTGTTTTATAAAATAACTAACCGTTTTACGAGGTAAAAAACCAAGGAGAAGCCACCAAAGTGACCGAGACTCAGCTGACGAATGATGGCGTAATCAAATAAATACGCCAGTGATTACGTGAGATTTAACCAAACAGAGCATGCGTTGTACAATATAAAATGAAAATGACGTCAAACGTGTCTCTGTACTCTGAGTGAAAATGGCTCTCGTCCAATCAGAGCGTGCGTAGCATACCTGTTATTTTATAAAATATTTTACCTTACACTTGGCGATGTTTCCGATGATTAACCGTATTTCCATTCCCTTTTCGGTTACAAATGCAGTGCTATTGTTGTTGTCTGAGCGTGGTGGCTGGCGAACGGCATTGTCCGTTCTTAGAGGTGGAATCCATCTGTCCCTAACTCGTTCGTTAATCTCGAAATTAAAATCTCTCCCATACTTGTCCATCATTTCGTTCATTAGTGCTTCCACCGCCGTCGGATCATTGTCGACAAAATGAACTTCTCTCAGCTCGTAGTGGCTGTTTTCTCTCATAAATTCGTCAGCAGCGGTTACCAGACTCTTCGCAGATATGGCGTGAGGGATGTTGTAGATGCCTGTTCCGAGTGTTGGGATGGCAACAGTTTTTCCTTCTTTGGCTTCGTTCAGCACGCTAAGACAAGCATGCCTATAAAATCCGAGCATGGAAATGGGGGAAATTAGGAGTAAAACACTAGGTTAAATCCTTTAGTTAGTAACTAAAGCGAGATGAAATTGAAGTAAAGTTCAGTTCAATTTTATCTTATCTCATCCCATCTCATTTCGTTGTACTCCGTTTCCTTATGTTTCACTTCACCCAACTTTATTCTACTTTACTCTACCTTACTCCACTCCACTCTACTCTACTCCACTCTACTCCACTCCACTCCACTCCACTCCACTCCACTCCACTCCACTCCACTCCACTCCACTCCACTCCACTCCACTCCACTCCACTCCATTCCACTCCACCTCACTCCACTCTACTCCACCTCACTCCACTCTACTCCACCTCACTCAACTCTACTCCACCTCACTCCACCTTACTCCACTCCATGCTACTCCACTCTAACCCTACTCCACACCATTCCACTTCACTCACCTCAAATAACGACCTTCTTTCGTTCCTTCGTTTCCCGCAGCATGGTCAGAAGTTTTGGAGCTCCACTTCGGCACGACAACATGAAGTACTTTCTTACACAGCAAATCACCACCATCCGTAGTAACCACATCACCAGGCATGAGCTTCAACTTTCCCTTATCCCTCAAGAATTTGAAACAGTCTTGCTGTATTTTAGCTCCTCCTTTGTCAACAATTGCTTTTGCGATGCCACCAGCGTGTTTCATTTCTTCGTTGGCCGAATTGACCAGTAAATCTATCGGATGGCTCAGGATGTCGCCCTGGTGCACTTCGATAACTTTTCCATTCGGGTAAACGTATCTGCACTGAAGTGTCTTATTCATCGCCTCTTTGAAGTCAGTGTTGCTCGTAGAACTAGAGCCCAGTCTACTGCTGCGCTCCTCTTTTTCTTCACTGACATTCACCACGATGGCACATCTATGCGCTTGCTCGATACCCAGTATAATCTTCTCCGCTGTTTCACCGGTAATGCTGGCGCATGTTTCGGGTGTTCCGAAGTTCATCTTCTCAATAGTCAACTCCCTGACGACTTTGTGGATACTGGCGTGGCACGCGTTCACCAGTGGCTTGGGACCAGATATAATCATGGCGTCCGATGCCTGCTCTATCGAGAGCTCTGGTGAAGATAACTTAAGGGCTTCCACTACGCTTTCTCCATGGAGGTGGAAATAACGAGCCACAGCTTTTTCTAGTGGGACACGGATTTCGTTATGCTTCTTCTTGTCCAAGAAATACGCCGCTTGGAGGCGAAGATTGGCCATATCTTTCTCGAAGCAGACCACTCTGAGTTCGTCGTCTTCGACGTGCAAGGACATGGGGGTCGACGGACCCACATCGCTGACGAACTCTTCCCGAGACTCCTTGTTTCGAAAACTAGGACTAGGACCGATATCACTCAAAGGGATTTTGAATTCTCGCACAACGCCTAAGATGAGTTGATAGGCCTTATCCACTTGGGATTTATCGAGACCACGTAATACAGTCCGCTCGCTGTCGCTTGTTGAAAAGTCGATGTCCAAATGATTTTCGAGGAGTAGGTTTTTCACGTAGGACACTGCAACTGGAGACGTCAATAGCATGCTTGGTTTTCGCTCGAGCTCGTGTTCGCCGAAGCTGTGAACGAGTCTCTGGATTTCATTTCTAATTCTGTTCACCTGGTTTTGGGAGCCTTTTACAGCAATTCCACCGGCTGTATCGTCAATACGAACCTCGACGTTCTCTTCTTTCCAACCTCTTTCTGACGTATGGTATTTTGGCGACCTCTGAAGGAGTTTCAGATGCGAAGGCGAGACTTCGATGACGTCTTTGTGCTGTTTGATTTTCTCTTCGTATTCTTCCATCGTTTCTTTTACGCATTTGCTCACCGCTTGAACCGCTAGGTTATGGGTCTTTATCGCCCGCCCGGGGATTTTAAAGTAGCCTTTGCTGTAGTACGCTTGAAACGACACAGCCGTGCTTGATTCGAAAGCTTCTAAGGTGCTTTCTATCCTGTTTTGCAACCCATGGTCGACTAAGACAGGATCAAAATCAACTTTCTCACATTTGTAGTCGTTCAGGAACGCTTCAAGATCGTTTTTCGCCGCACTTGTTTCCATGGTGACAATCACGGAATCTTCCCTCTCGTCGACCACCGGTTGTCGATTATTTAAGGCAACATTCAAATTGGCAGGGTGGTAGTTTGTCAGATATGTATAAAGATCGCGGTCTATTTCTACGCGGTGTTTTGTCAGTCCAAGAGGTGGTTGCATTTCTGTTTTGACCGGCTCAAAAACCTTTGGCTCAGCGGTGTTTGTCTTGGGCTGTTCGGTTGTCAAGCCACCGAGGAGTGGGTAATGTCGTTGCACCATGAGATCGACACCGTTCAGTGTTTGGCTTCGTGAAAGGACATTGTCTAAAACTAAAACAACGTCATTTTTGTCAGAGAAATCATTACCAACTTTTATTACATGCCTGAACTTCTTTTCAGGTCGGGTGTTGGTGGCACAGTGGTTAGCGCACGTGCCTTTCACCTCTGCGACCCGGGTTCAATTCCTGCTCTCAGCAGTTATCTGATTACAATTTCACCTTTCCCGCATGTGAGAAGGGTGCTTCCAGTTTGACTCTACCAAACATCGCAGGTTTCCTCCGGGTACTCCGGTTTCCTCCTGTAGAAACACTGGACCAATGAGGGATGGCCCTTACTGGACCTCTAAGGAGAACAGTTAGCTACTAACTGATAGAGCTATCCAGTACAAATAAGATTAATCTAGTTTTAGTTTAGTTTATTAAGCCAAATGGCGCACGTGATTGGTTTCTGAGAGGTTTCTGTCAACTGTGAACAATGTTGTGCTGTGGACTGCGAACAATGTTGTGCTGTCGACTGTGAACAATGTTGTGCTGTCAACTGTGAACAATGTTGTGCTGTGGACTGTGAACAATGTTGTGCTGTGGACTGTGAACAATGTTGTGCTGTCGACTGTGAACAATGTTGTGCTGTCAACTGTGAACGATGTTATGCTGTCAACTGTGAACAATGTTATGCTGTCAACTGTGAACAATGTTGTGCTGTCAACTGTGAACAATGTTGTGCTGTCAACTGTGAACAATGTTGTGCTGTGAACTGTGAACAATGTTGTGCTGTCAACTGTGAACAATGTTGTGCTGCCAACTGTGAACAATGTTGTGCTGTCAACTGTGAACACGTTGTGCTGTCAACCATGAACAATATTGTGCTGCTAACTGTGAACAATATTGTGCTGCCAACCGTGAACAATGTTGTGCTGTGAAGTGTGAACAATGTTGTCCTGCTAACCATGAACAATGTTGTGCCAACCTCATTTGATTTCCGCTTAATGCCAAGTTGTAACATGACCGACTGCAGAATTCTTGCAACCTGTGCAGTTTTGCCTCACTTCAAAACGTTTCACTATAAACTTTAACAAATTGTTTCATACCTGTCGGATCTTTGAACTCAACCAACGCGGTTCTTTCTTCCAGGTGCCACTCAACTTTCTCCACTTCACCACCGCCGGATTTGGTGCTCTCGAACTTGAACAATATGGCGTCGTGAGTTGCTGATTCCGGTAAGTTTTTCACTAGAATTGTCCTACAGACAGGGACTGGATTTATTCTTAAAATGTTGCCATCAAGTGGTTTCGTTTGAGAACGCTCGCGAACTTTGTCGAAATCTGAAATTTTGAATTAATTCCAGTGAGCAAGACAATGTCGCTCGCTTCACGCTAGTCGTATTGAGGTATGGATTATTTTCGTAATATTACGGTGACCTTCTTTCTAGAGTATACCTGATAAATTAATAATCACAGGGATGATTAGAAGTCCAAAGGATAACCCTGACAATAGACACATGCAAATATATCTCCACTAGGGTAATTTATTTGTCCCCCCCCCCACACACACCTACCAACACTCCCCCCCCCCCACACACACATGTATCAACACCCTTTCCCCCCACACACCTACCAACCCCTCCCCCCCACCTACCAACCCACGACATTCTGGGCAAATGTGAAGCGAGTGCTAAGCTATGTGCTTACCAAGTTCGCCATTCACTGTAACGATTGCGTTGTGTTTTGTGCCAAGTAATACATCAGTCACATCAGTCACCGGGCTAATAATACTCTCAGTGTAATAGAAGAGGGCATCGCGTGTTGTTTTCGGGTTTAAACCTTCGATGTACAATTTGTTTAACTCGGGTGTTTCTCTTAGTTTTCTTTGGACTGTGAGTGTCACGCTTTCAATGCAATGAGGAGCAGTTTCCAAGGCTTTCTCAGCTCCTATAGATAAGGAAAACCAAAAGGAATGTTGGGTTGATGACCCATATAATAATCGACTTACATTGATGAACGTGTAGTTTAGTCCAGTGAAATGCCAAATATTATAAATATACCAAATTCTTCACTGGCATTGCCACTATTATATATACAGAACTCTGATCTCATTGGCTTAAAGCACTCGTTAAAGTGCCTATGAAGCGAAAATTATTATCGTCTTAAATGAAAGAACTCTCAAAACGACAAAGTAACATCTTTTGCAGATCTTCGTTTCCGTGCCTCGTTGAGATATTTCAATTTTTTTGATATGCAAATTAAACACTTTGATGTCACACGTGTATAATGAGTTATCACAGAAGGTTCGGTATCTTTACCATTATCAAACGAAATCAATTAAAAATCTGTATGTCTAATGCTGTATGCGAAATAGACGCACAGGATCGGTTTCGAAGTGATTTCGTCTGATAATAGCAAAGATATAGAACATTCTCCGATAACTCATTATACACGTGATGTCAAAGTGTTTAATTTGCATATCAAAGAAACTGAAATATCTCAACAACGAAGCACGGAAACGAAGATCTGCAAAAGATGTTACGTTGTAGTTTTAAGAGCTCTTTCATTTAAGACAATAATAATTTTCGCTTCATAGGCGCACTTTAACGGCCTCCGTAGCTCAGTGATCAGGGGGGGGGGGGTTGCACTAGCGCCGCAGGGTCATGAGTTTGATTTTAGCCGGAAGGCCTTCGGGCCTTGACGTTGCATCCTATTAAACAGGTCGGGTTAGTGTATAAACTAGGTGGTCAACTCGCTAGTGAGTCTGGTTAGCGTGTCACTGAGGCGGTAAACACGCTATAGTGAGTCAACTTAGCCGTTAGCGTATGAGCCAAACACTAAATGCAGCTAGTGAGTCTGGTTAGCGTGTCACTTAGGCGGTAAACACGCTATAGTGAATCAACTTAGCCCTTAGCGTATGAGCCAAACGCTAAATGCACGCTAGTGAGTCTGGTTAGCGTGTCACTTAGGCGGTAAACACGTTATAGTGAGTCAACTTAGCCGTTAGCGTATGAGCCAAACACTAAATGCACGCTAGTGAGTCTGGTTAGCGTGTCACTTAGGCGGTAAACACGCTATAGTGAATCAACTTAGCCCTTAGCGTATGAGCCAAACGCTAAATGCACGCTAGTGAGTCTGGTTAGCGTGTCACTTAGGCGGTAAACACGCTATAGTGGGTCAACTTAGCCGTTAGCGTATGAGCTAAACACTAAATGCACGCTAGTGAGTCTGGTTAGCGTGTCACTTAGGCGGTAAATACGCTATAGTGAGTCAACTTAGCCGTTAGCGTATGAGCCAAACGCTAAATGCACGCTAGTGAGTCTGGTTAGCGTGTCACTTAGGCGGTAAACACGCTAGTGAGTCAACTTAGCCGTTAGCTGGGTCTGGTTAGCGTGTCACTTAGGCGGTAAACAAGCTATAATGAGTCAACTGAGCCGTTAGCGTATATGAGCCAAACGCTAAATGCACGCTAGTGAGTCTGGTTAGCGTGTCACTTTAAGGCGGTAAACACGTTATAGTGAGTCAACTTAGCCGTTAGCGTATATGAGCCAAACACTAAATGCACGCTAGTGGCTCTGGTTATAGCCTGCCGGCGCGCAGTCTTATAACAGCTAGTGGGTCAGGTTAGCGTACCTCACAGAGGTGAACATATTTACGATCAAGGAGTTGTCAGCCACATCACTGTTAAATAAACTACAAAGTCAGTCAGTCAGTTTCGAAATCTAACACTACAACGTGCAAGAACACCTTGATCAAAAGGCAAACTGAGCTGTTCAACTTTTTGTCCAACTCCAAAAGCGAAAGGAGCAAAGAACTTACAACATACCTCACGGCCTCGCTACGTCACACGGCAAACTACTCACCGGAAGTATGAATAGTAGCGGAAGTAAAAAGTGCAAAAAATGCCAAATCGTGACCCCCCCCCCCACCACCACCACCACCCCCACCCCACCACCCCACCACCACCCCACCCCCCACCCCACCCCACCCCACCCCCCACCCCACCCCACCCCACCCCACCCCACCCCACCCCCCCAAAAAAAAAAGAAAAGAAAAACCGAGCCGAAACCGAGACTCGGCCTAACCACAGGGTAACCCGAGTAGACCTCATTTCGCGAATCAACAAATAATAATGCGGCACTTCCGCCTATGCTTTCAGAAGGCTTTTACTTTCACTTTCGACTATATTCATGTGATTTATTCAACTACTGCTGTTCGATACCACTTTCATAATTCTTTAGTATTAGCCTGCTATGGTATCAACCAACACGACAATAATATCACAAAGACCGCATTCGAATTCTTATATTCGAATTTCTATACGGTATAAAGGCGAGAGAGTAGCGATGGTGCAAATTTTGACGTTCTTCTTCGTCGTATAGTTGTTGTTTTATCGATGAACAGCTATTCAAAATGTGCTAACGAGAAAGATAACAGCACTAGGGAAGCAAGTTAGGATATACATTTGTCAAACGTATACAGAAAATCGATTAATAGCTCTGAATCGTATATAAATGACTACCCACCTTCCGGCTGTGCAAATGTAATGCAAGCCGCTCCACTTGCCGTGTCGTAGTCGATACTAGAAATATCTCCCCCGCGTCTACGAGAAGAGAAGTAGTTTTCTAAGGTGTCTTTCGAGGTTTTTGCGCTGATTCCTTTCACTTCGATTGTCCGACTGTCTTCTTCGTCCATTTTGGGCACAATTGATGTGTCGTGGGTTATGGTTATTTCCAATAAAGCTTCTTCAGTTGAATTATAGCGAATTACTATTATACATTATGCATCACTTCCGTTTTAAAGGGGATATCCCCTAGCCTGCTAATACAGACTCTTCTTTCTCGCTCATTCTCCTGGGGTGCGATGTGATACCCTATATTTAATAGCAAAGTCTTAAATCACACAAAACTTTACAATAACCGTTTCAAACGATATAAAAACACAAGGGGTACTAGAATCGTACAAAATTGTCGTTTTCAAACCTGGTTTATACTGTAGATTAACTAGCCTGCGTACACACTCCACCTGAATTTATTAAATTCTGAATTTATTAAATTCAGGTAGAGTCTGCACGCAGGCTATAGATTAACATGCTAACAAAACGGAAATCTATTATATTGTGTAACAATAAATCTGGGGGAAAGGTTTAGATTTATCACAATAGACCTTTTCACCAATAGCGGCGCCATCTTGAATTCGCAATGCATTATGGTCTATCCAGGGTAGCAAGCTCCATTAAAAGGGCGATTGCGTTAGTGTTGAGACACAATGCGGCAATTTTTTCTTTATAAATACTTTTGTGGCAACAATATCTAAATATAATAATTGTCATATTGGTAAAAGCAACAATTCTCGGACGTGTAAGGATAGATTCATGACAAATGTATCCTTATACGTACGAGAATTGTTGCTTTTACCAATATGACAACGATCATATCTAGACATTGTTGCCATGAATGGGTTTATCAAGAAAAAATTACCGCATTGTGTCTCAACACTAAGCAATCAGCCTTTTAATTGAGCTTATTACCCTGGATAGACCACAATGCATTGCGAATTCAAGATGGCGCCGCTATTGGTGACAAGGTCCATTGGGTTCACCAATGAAGTTAAGCCCTGTCAGACAGGGTTAGTATTCGGATGGGTGACAACTTTAGCTTCAAGTGAGTAGAGGTGTTGGTTCTAGTTCCTGTGCGTCGAGGGCTTTTCACCGGATTCTCCGGTTTCCCTCCTCAGTAAAACCAACAGTATCCCCAATTAGTTCTGTGAGCTAAATATACATTTGACACTTAAATAAAGGGTACTACACATACATACATACACATACAGATAAAAAGTCCAGCAAAACCGAGTTAATCCCGGTTTTCCAGGGCGTATGGTAGCACCCTATGCAAAAGTGACGTTTTGGCTGTTGAGTTATTTCTGTTCAAACAACATGGCGGCTGTGAAAACGGACGACACATATTTATATGTAATATGTAAAGGCCGACAATGAGGACTAGACCGGGTTTTGAAGTACGAGGGATTCGTTCCAGTCCGAGGCGAAGCCGAGGACTGGAACGAATTCCGAGTACTTGAACACCCGGTCTAGTCCGAATTGGAGGCCTTTACATGACTTCTCAAAACAACATGTCCTCTCACTTCGAAATGATGATTATCGTCATTTCTTCACAAAGTCGAATATGATGATTATCATGATACTCAAGTGAGATTCTGTCCCACATGCGGGATGTTAAACTAAATTGCATATAACAAAAGAACCATTAGGGGTGTTGTGGTCGGGGTCTGAGAGGCGGGACTCTTTTTTCCGGAGGGTTGTGGTTAGGGTTAGGTCCAACGGGGGGGTTGTGGTTAGGGTTAGGGTTGTCAGGGGGGTTGTGGTTAGGGTTAGGGTCAGGTTTAGAGGTGGGGTTAGGGTTGGGGGTTTGGGGGCAGGGAATTCTTTTTTTAAAATGATGATTATTGTTAATTCAACGACATCTCACAAATGACGATAATCATCATTTCGAAATGAGAGGATATGCTGCTCAAAAACACTTAGTGTATTCCCAAAATGAATTAGTGCATTAGTAATTAGTGTATGGATGAATAACCGATTGTGTGAAGTAATATTTCAAGTCCTCTGCCCAGTACTTCCCTGCATGGTATTTCAAGTCCCTTCACGTGGTGCAATTCAGCGCTTCTGATTGATTGATTATCTCATGAATTATTTATTAATGAGTTTGAGAAATACATATATAAATCTTCAATAATCAAGCTTTTATTCAAATTCGTTTTAGGGCACAGCCCCTTATTCAGATTCAAAAATACAAGAAACGTGCAGAGTCTTATATAATGTAAAATAAATTGAAAAAAATAACAATCTAAAGGTCCTTGAAATTAGAATCTTATATGGTACATAACAAAGTCTTATAACAGTTAGAGTCCTATCAGTATAGTCTAAACTAAATTACATAATTAAAAACTAATAACAGTCTAAAGTAACCTTGACATGAAGTCTATTTGTTGGAACGGTTCCAACACAGAGAGAATTGAATTGAGGTTTTCAGATAGAAAAATAAAATTATAACGAAATAATTTTATAGAAAAACAAGATGCGACTTCTTGCGCTGAACTGCATGTGAATGTTGACACTGACCGCATGTTAAACACGTAATTAAAATTATTGAAATTTTAAATCATAGAAATTAATGCTTTGCTGACTAATGTCCGCTCCGCTGGTCTCTTTTCTCCAAGTACCCCCAATCTTTGGTAAATATGCTATCTTCTATAAGCTGTTTTTCGTTTGCTTGGCTATTCCATGATTCCTGTTAAATGAATCATATTAATATACAATTGATGAGGCAAATAGAACTTTCGCTTTTCAAGTTTTCAGTTGAGAACCTCATTGGCTGTACAATTTTTCTCACTATATGAAAAGTATCGTTTGGTTGTACGATTATTGTAACTAGTGCAAAATTATTTAGGTAAATCACATCTATACTGTTAAAAGTAGGTACCTTATAAGTCTGAAACATTAATGGATAAAATTTGTTTTAAAACATTTTTTTTGGTTTGGAGTCACATTCTTGTATTTAATGTAAGTGGTATTTGAAACAGTTCCGTTTAGAAATGTGTATTATTTTATGGACTCAAAGCAATATTAGAAAAAAATCCACGAGATATACTGTACCTCGACATCATCAGTATTCTGTTGCGAATGTTTACGCTGAAAAACAACAGAAATAGAATTTTAAACAATTATATTATAGAAATATCAAATTGTAGACATTTTAAGGAAAGTACCATTCCAAATGCTTTTTAGCATCTTTGTTCAAGGTCTCACCAGCTTTATCCTTGGAACTTTACGCCGGGAATGGCCTGTCATTTTGTCTTTCTTGCACGCTAATTTTTCTGAACGGGAGTTCTCTTCTGTAAAATTGAATCACATATAAAATAGTGTTAAAAATACACAAAAAGTGATGAGATTTTCCAACCAAAGCCCTTTATCGGCAGAGTATGCAGTTATATTGAAGGGCTTCGTCTCAAAACATCAGTAAACGTCAGTATTTCTTTTAAAAGTAAAATCTCGCCAGTTCACTGAATAGAATTTGTTCAACCAATTCTAAAACTTCTTTTTAAATTGCAATAAACGTTGCCACTTATCCTTTTATGAGTCAAAACAATTAAAAGGTTAGTTATGTTATTAAGTAAAGTACTGAGATTTTCGTACAATTAATGAGACATACATACATGTAGAACTTGTAGTTTTCAAGTTTTTGAGAGTCTTACTGACTATGCGATTTTTTCTCAATGATAAAAAATATCATGTTGGCTTTCTGATTGGTTGTACGATTTTTTTCAACTAGTAAAAAATTATTAATTAGATCAATTACGTCTATACTGTTTAAAATATGTACCATGTAAGTTTAAAATATTAATGTACACAATTTGTTTTTAAACACCTTTTTGGTTTAGAGTCACAATCTTGTGTAAAATTCCGTCTAGAAGATTGTAGTATTTTATCGACTTAGCAAATCAAGATCAGTAAAAAAGATAGACCTTGACATAAATATTCTGTTGCGAATGCTTATGCTGAAAAACGACGGAAATTAGTATTATTATTATATTATAGAAATATCGAATTATAGACATTTGAAGGGAAGCTATAGCCCTTATCATCCCAAGTGTTTCTAAGCGCCTTTGTTCCAGGTCTTGTCTCTGCCTTCCAACCTTAGTGGTGTAATTATACAATACCTTTAGAATAATAATACTCTTTGCTTGACCCTTCTGGTTTACCATCTTTTGTTTCCATGGGGTCTTCCATGGGGCAGTTATCTGTTTAAGTGAATCAAATTTAAAATAGTCTCAAACATACACAAACTGATTAAGGTGATGAACTGACGAGATTTCAGATAACAAAAATTGCTGAAGTTTCCGAGCAAAGCCTTTCATCAGCACAGCATATAGTTATGTCGAAGGGTTTTGTCTCGAAACGTCAGTATTTTTTTTAAATGTAAAATCTTCCCAGTCCACAGTATAGAATTCGTTCAACCAAATCTGAAATATTTTTTAAAATTGGAATAAACGTTGTTGCTTAGTTTTTTTATGAGCCAAAAAAATAAAAGGTTAATTAGTCTATAAATATACTGAGAATTTTGTACAATTGATGAGAAAAATAGAACTTGTACTTTTCAAGCTTTTGAGAGACTCATTATCTATGCAATTTTTTCTCACTTGTGAAAAATATCAGATTGACTTTCTGATTCATTGTTGTACGATTTTCTTAACTAGAAAAGCACTAATAGATCAATTACATGTATACTGTTTAGAAGATCTCTCTGCCTTCTAACGTTCAGCATATCGGTCACTGCTCTCCTTCTCCCCTTCTTCCTTTCCATTGGTACAGTCGTTAGAATCCTCGACTTCTATATTATGTATATGAATTTAATATTGTTTAAAACAATATTAAACTAATATAATACAGTATACTACTGTATTATATTAGTTTAATATAATGCCTCTTTTAAGAATAATTTGCTGGGCAATAATATTTTTAACCAGACTTCGATTTCCGCCTGGTACCTCAATTGCATCGACAGTATACTACAAAATGTATTTAATTTCAAGGGGTCCCCCCGATTCTTTTATCTGTGAATTTGGACAAATCCGATTGGTCTAGGTCAGTACGTCTTACCAACTTTCCGACTTCTCGTATTACATTAGGGTTCTTCAAGAGCAATTTACATATTGAATTTCAACGTGGCCGAGTCGAAGGCATATCAAAGGCTGTCAAATACACACGATACGTGTCAAATCACGGATCACAGCTAAAATCTAGGTGTTGGTTTTACGGATCGGAGGGAGGAGAGACCAATTAAACTCTCCCATATAAAGCCCAAACCCGACAACGGGGCTAAACGTTGGACTTCAGCAGTGAGAGGCAGCGCGCTAACACACGCCACCCGCATGCTCGTCCTGATTTTCCGAATTTTTACAGTCAAGTGCTTTCAGAAAAAAATTTCGTAGTATCTGAGAGATGTGGAGGATGACCCAGTCTTCCCTTAAATACCATGTAGGGATTTTTGGTGAAGGAAAATTCGAGTGTAGAATATATAAATGTATATATTCTACACTCGAATTTTCTTTCACCAAAAATCCCTACAACATGCTATGTAATCGAGTGAAATGCCCAATATTACTTCCCTTAAATACGCCACTGTGACCTTGATTAGCAGAATTAAACACCTTTAAAAAACATGTACGTACGTTTGTGTACTTCTATCTTAGTCAGTAATATATAGTGTTTGCCTTATGTTTAAATCTTACCCGATGCTAAATCTCAAGTTTTTGAAAGTCTCATTGGCTATGCGATTTTTTTCTCACTGATGAAAAATATCGTATGACTTTCTGATTGGTTCTACGATTTTCGTAACTACAAAAACGTTATTAACAGATCAATTACATCTCCACTTTGTCAGAAACTTTAATATAGAATTTTTTCAACCAAATCTGAAACATTTTTTTTAAACTGCGATAAACCTTTGTTTTTATGAGCCAGAAAATGAAAATCTTAGTTACTTTATAATATAAATACTGAACTACAGTACTGTATATACATGCTGAATTTTTTACTGTTGCCAATCACAGTACATTATGATCAGTATTGCACTAAAACAACGGAAATGGTGTTTTAGATGGAAAATATAAGTATGCCCTCGAAGCTTGCTAATTTAACTGGGAACATTATGGTATCCGTTTGGGGGAAATTCCAGATCCCAGTGCCATCACTTACCTAACTTGGTAAGATCAGCATATTGACAACTGACGCTGTTCTCCTCCACTTCTTCCTTTTCACTCGTACAGTCCTTAGAATCGTCGTTGACTTCTATATTATGTATATGAATTTAATATTGTTTAAAACAATATGAAATTAATATGAATGAATGAATGATAATATTTATTCAGGAAAACCTACATCACAAGTAGTGTTTTTCAGAAGGTTCCTGAATAATATATTATAAAAACAATATATTATAAAATTATGAAGTAAGAGTATTTAATTGTGTCAATGATTATATAGTATATTACAAAGATAAAAAAAGTAAACTATAAAGTAATATTACACATGGGTATGGTATTTTGACAAGTTCACGTTTAAAGGCAGCCAATTGTTCTGTCGATCTTAAATTGAAGAAGTTTGCTTCCCCCAGTTTGTTTTGGGTTTAGGGTAGATATTGTCTTTGCGTCTAGTAGTATAAGTATGGTTAATACAGTATTAGTCAGTTTGAAATCAAAATCTATTAAATTATTTTTACACTTGAAGATTGTTAAAACTTGGTGTAAATAGCCCCGGTATATAAGTGGATGCCAGTGTAGTTTATTGAGAACTTCAATATAATATACTACAAAATGTATTTAATTTCAAGGGACTCCCCCGATGGCCGATTCTTTTATCTGTGAATTTGCGACAAATCCGATTGGTCTAGATCAATACGTCTTACCAAATTTCCGACTTCTCGTATCACATTAGCGGTAACGTACATAGGATACGTGTCAAACCATGGATCACAGCCAAGATCTAGGTATTGGTTTTACCGAGGAAGGAGAGACCAATTAAACTCTCCTCATATGAAGCCCAGGCCCGAAAACGGGGTCACCAATCCAAGTACTAAACCCCGTCCAACCCAGCGCGCTAACAGCACACGCCACCGCCATGCTCGTCATGATTTTCCGAATTTTTTCAGTCAAGTGCTTTCAGAAAAAAAATTCGTGATATCTGAGAGAGGTAGGGGATGGCCCCATCTTCCCTTAAATACGCCACTGTGACCTTGATTAGCAGAATTAAACATCTTTGAAAAACATGTACGTACCTTTGTCTACTATAGTTTCCTGTGTTTGGTAGTGATAATTTCGTTTGATGGCAGTAACGGTGGGGTTGTAACATGAATTATAAGTAAAGTGGTTTAGACGTTGTACTTCAGTTCTATCTTAGTAATATAGTGTTTGTCTTATGTCTAAATCTTACCAGATATTCCACCTATTTCTTCGCCTCCATGAACACTCCCGAAATTGTCGGCCATCGCTGCAAATTTCTTCTCATCTACCTTTCTGGAGATATAACCAAGATCGCCATGATTAACTGGTTTTGTGTTTCTGGACCGTTCTTTCTTAAAATTTTCTGCGTTGTCTTGAATCATCTTCTGCGACGAGAGAATCTCCTCGTCATTTCCTTTCTCCAAAAGACTCTGCGAGCTGAACGGAGCGTTTCACTTTATCAACATAAAGTCTTACTTCGTCGGTCTGGGCTTCTAACTCGCTTCGTTTTTCACTGTGGATTTTGATCACATCATCTAAAAGGCATTGAGCTTTTTCGTCTATTATTTTACTAAATGCGTTTATCATGTCCTGTTTTTGTTGAATGATTTCAGACTTTGCATTTTCTGCAGCGCGATCTAGCGACCCTGTGACATCTGCTATCGTTTCTAACAATTCACTGCCTTCTATCAACTGTTCTTCAAGTGTGTTGCAGCTGGAAGAAAGCAACGATTTTTGACTTTTGGCTACCTCCTTAACGAGGAGACATAAATGGTTTTGTCGCGTGTGCTTGAAATCCATGCAGTATCTGCAAATGAGTTCGCTACAAGTCTCACAATAAAACTTCAGTGTCTTCTCCTTGTGCTCTGTACAGTACAGCTTTCCTCTGATCTTCACCTGATTTTCCGGTTTCGATAATTCATCCATCGATAGAACCGAATGACAGGTGAAACCTCGATACTTGTTGTGATCGGTAAGACATTCTTGACACAAAAATACTTCACAGGTTACACAACGACCGACTGAAGGTCCTTGGCAGTGAGAACAAGGAACGCCTTTTACTCGATCTTTGACGGCCATGACCTCTAGCATATTGCAGATAAAATGGTTTGGCGTCATGTCTGCTACTTTCTCGTCAGGATTTAAAGAGAACTGATCACGACAATTAGGGCAGTCGAAGTTCTCCGTCTGTCTACTACCGACCAAACGTACTACTTTATCGCGATGGTTCTTTACGAATCTTTCCAGGCAAGCTTTGCAATAAGAATGAAAGCAAGGCAATGTTCGAGGATCTTTCACTGTTTCCAAACATATAGAACATTGGAGAAGGCTTTCCAGTTTACCAATCGAGACAGCTTCTAAAGAACACGCCATTTGCTTTCGGAGTGATACAATTGTGGTTGGTCAGGAATACTGCAGAAAAAATATTGTAAACTGCGCAGTCTGTACTGAATAAGTGAAACTGAAAAATACGTACAAAGGAGTTTTACCACTGCGCCAGACGGTACTTGGAAAGTAAATTCCTAGTACAGTATTAGTGGAATGGTTTCCGTTTGCATAAATCACATGCTATATATAGTATCTTTATCACGTGCTTATTGTTTGCAATAATTTTAAAGGCAACAATTTATTGTCAATTTGTCATACATACATCTGATGATGAAACAGTTATGTCAGAAACGCTAAAAGCCTAAATAGAAGTTCTACGACACAGTGAACCATTCATATGCTTCAAATAAGAGGTTACTGATAAGTGAGAATGAGATAATGATTTAACAACGTGATTTTATTGATTTATGTTCCAACAATCCTCACTCTGTACCCGAATTTCGTGCACACATTGTTGGAAAAGCTATAAATACCAAAATATTGATATAATTGCTGCAATGTGAGAATGTTTAAAACTTTAAAAGTCCAACCTGAACAGACAGTTCAGAACAACAGTTGAAACTATCGATCTTTGCTGTATGGCTCAAATATATGGATCGCGAATGTCGACTGCGCATCAGAATGACGCGTTCTGAGTCGGGATAAAAGTTATTTCAATTTATAACATTAGGCTGAGGAATTCAGTACAATGAGTTCAGAAATGTAAAGGAAATTGCAAATGAAAACTGCAGCTTTAGCCTGATGTTATAAAGTTAATTAATTTTTATCCCGACTCAGAACGCGTCATTCTGATGCGCAATCGACATTCGCGATCCATGTATACTAGCTCAGCCGGCCCTTAAAGTGCCTATATAAACTCAAATGAGATATTACTGATATGGATTCTATATAACGTGAATAGTTGAATACCAAAATATTTTTTGACTTCAACTTTTATTTGTGACAACAATTTGTTGTTATATTGAGGTTTGTATTTCCAAAATGGTAATGAGCATGACGTCTATGTAAGCATTTGTGTGTGTTTTTTTCTTTTCTTATGATAAACCGCTTGAAGATTTTAATGAAAAAAACTGATAATAAAATACAGAATATACTATTCAGGTATCCATTAACATGCGAATTGGGTAATATTTCTGCTGTAATGAACACTGCGTATTACGCCTACATACACGTCATCCTCATTACCATTTTGGAAATAACAAATCAAAATAATACTTTGGCATTCAACTATACACATTAAATAGAATCCATATGCAGTAATATCATATTTGGGTTCATAAGCACTTTAACAAAAACCATTGAACTTATCGTAAACTGGATTATACATACAACAGAAGTAAAGTAAAAACTCTTGAATTTTCCACATGAAAACGAGTTCATAAGGGCTAATTTATATGTATATAAAAGAACTTTAATTCGGCGGCCATTTCTGAATAAGGTCTATTAATTAAGCGGTAATTTAATACTAGAAATTACTATCGCAAGTGAAGTGCTGCCTCAAATGGGACAAAAACCTTTAGCCTACTCCACAAGCAACCCTATGTAGTCTGTGGCCAATGTGAGACCCCCTTGCCCACTCCACCCAAGTTTTTCTCACCTCTTCACCATAAGAGCCCACTGGAAAGTCCAAAAATTTAATATTAATTACAATAGACGGAGTATTTACACATTTCTTCTATATTTTTTAATTATAAAATTGAAAACTACAAGTTACTATAACTTATCGCTTGACATAATATGGCAAGGCTTTTGACAGGATATACAAACAATTAATGTACAAATGTTAAATAATCATGCCTCTTGTTCTAATGCTGTGGCAAAACTGTCAATGCAATTCCAAGTGCTTAGGGGCCGTCGACAAATAGATTTCGTCCCCAATCGTGGACTTGTTCCGCGATTTCACAATGAACCCACACCAATATACACCTAAAAATAGAAGAAAACAACCGTGAAATTTCCTACCAAGGAACACAGTTGTCAGTTGTAGAAACTGATGTCTTACCTCGACAAGATAAACTCTCCTCACCGAAATTGTAAGACAGTTCACAACTTTAATAGTGTGTCGTGGAATTGCCATTTGGCAATTTACAATATCCATCGCCGTCGTGATGTTGACAACTTCTGATCGACATGTCTCAATGGACGAGTTCTTTGACTTGTCTTCTAACCAACGGCAACAAACAACAGTTGGTAAGTTGTTCAGCGACATCTCTCACGAGGAATGAGATCATGGTTGTCGAGTTCCACACGATAGTTTGTGCTGTTAACAGCGCTGATAAACTCATGAAAGAGCACTGCTTTCCTCGAGACTGGCCACTGAAACCTTCATGGCCTTGATGAATACTTCAACGAGAAAGTAAAGACCTGATGTATTTGTCCTTATCGTGAATTTTCTGTCGAAGGAGAAGCTGAGTGAACGGTAGTGGAACATGCGCACTGAGTCACATCAGCTCATATATGGATGACGTAATGCCGACAGACAAACATTAAACAAACGCAAAATTAACAAATCGAGATCTTGGTCGGCTATACATAGCTCGGAAAAAGGACTGGGCACGAGGCAACGTCAAGAATAGTGTGCTGCCTCGCTGACGCTCGGCAGCAAATACCTGACGGCTGTGCCTTTAAAACCATTATTTGATTTATTTTTGAGCTTGTACCTTTATATAATCTGTCATTTATACTTCGAACAACATAACCTACATTGCAACTTAATTACAAAATTAACATGTGCTTATTTTCACTATTTCATCTACATAAGTTACATTGAAAGCATTTTTTTAAATTTATTTATGAACTTGTATATTTATAACCAACACACAATGTCTTCAACCGGTTCTCTAATTAAGCTAGATAAATTTAATATATAGACAAAGTTTACGACGATACGATAATCGGGCATTTATACCACTTGTCCGAACATCACCAGATCACCTACATCTAAAGTTACTATGCTGTTTAATTATGAAATTAACATGCGAATTTAAAATAATCGTATAATCATTAAATAGGCTTAGCCTCCTCCGCAGGCAACTCTGTGTCTTCCCAGATGAGCTGATTTATCCGAGCATTATTTATAGCTAACTGACAATTATAATTCAGATATAGGCGACTGTATCTCGGAAATGGGGAATTGTGGGGGACAGATAGGATTTGAGAAGGGATTGGATATTCGGTATTCATTTTCAATATTCGGCAGGCAACTCCTCCCTTATTTTTTCATTCCCTCCTTCGTCTCCAGACTTCGCTCTGCTATATGATCACACACAGGTACCTATGCATGCCAGCTCGTGTCAGATCAGTAATGTCAGCTAGCTAGCAGAGTCAGGTAATAAATATTATGCTCGGATAAATCAGCTCACACATCTGGGAAGACACAGTTGCATGCGGAGGAGGCTAAAACAGGTTATGTCGCGCTATTTTTACCCTCGATTGTCTTACGTTGAAATTCTGAGCTACAAACTTCAAAATTAAAGCTGTACATTAATTTGAGTGTGAAATACGAGTCACCAAACGACTATGGAGGATTTCTGAACCTTTAAGACCAAAGTTTTTACACAAATTGACCTAAACTTGATCGCTGCCAGGCTAACAGAAATCAAGGTGTTACATTCTCAATCCTTTTCAATCTCTCTTTAATTTTGAGCATCCGTACTTCCGTGCAGGTTTCTAGTATCCCTTTTATGTTTTTACATAATATAAAACTGTCATCATGAGATTTTATGCATTTTTAAAACAATTGTGTTTCTGTACGACTGATTGCTAAAAATTATGTGTGATGTAGCTCTTTTCAATTATACTATCATGTATTTAACGTTTCCCGTGCTAAAACTGCTTTGTAAATTCTTTCATGTATTCTTCCACACATCTTGAAGTCTTGCGATAAACGATGCGAATTTCTTCAATGGAGTTGTTGTCGAGTGGGCTATTCGCGTCCATAAACTCTTTTATTACATCAAACAGCAAGCGCGCACTGACTGCTGGGGAAAGGTTGGCAATATCTCGAGTAACGACAGGAAAACAGATTGACTTCACTCTATTTTCGTTTGCTTTTCTGAGAGCGTTGTGGCACGTTTCTTTCAGGCTAAGACGCAAAACCTGCTGACGTCGCTCCTTGGACATTTCTGGGAGGATGGCGTGGATAACGATTTGACAAGGCAACGAGCCAGCGCTTGTTGAAGTCACCATATTGGTTATAAGAGACCCATTCCTGGCAATGATATCTCTGCACACTTTCCAGAATTCTTCGCCTGCTGCTTCTCTTATAGCGCACGGTAACCCATTCTTGTGCACCAGGTCTTTGTCTGTGAAGTTCACAATCGCATCACATTCTTGCTTCTGTATTTCGCCCAACATAAGTATTACCCGTGTTCCTTTGCGAGACGCCACCATTGGATCAGTTGGAATCGTTCCTTTGTTTTCCGAAGCAGAGGTTTCTCTTTGGAGTGCTCCCATGGCATTTCGACGAAACATCTCAACATTTTCAGCACTTCCAGTCAAAGTGAATACGTCGGGACTGGATTCGTCTATCATTATATCAGATCGGCCTCTCTGTCTTGTCATTGATTTCTTGATCTTCTCGGTATCGTCAGCGCTGAACTCTCGGAGATCTAACGTAGCTCTTGTCAGGTTTTTGGACGTTGTCTCGTAGAACTGTTGAAGCTTTCTCGCTACCTCATCGAATTCCGACTGTTTGAACCCACGCATCGGTTTCAAAGTGAGCCTCTTGTCTTCGGAGAGCACCACATCAACGCGATTTTGACTCTTGAAGGTTTCAAGATCTTCTTTGTATACTTGCTGGATGAACTGTGCAATACTGATAGAAGATGGTTCGTCTGGTTCGTCGTGTAATTTGATTTTCTCCAAACTATTTTGAAGGAATTCCAATGGGTCGTTTTAGCTGTTCTCGTAGTTTGGTCTCGGGTTTTCGTAGTCTGGTTTCTCGTTTTCGCAGTCTGGTCTCGTTTTCGTAGTCTAGCCTTGCGTCCTCGTAGTCTGGTCTCTCGTTTTCGTCGTCTGGTCTAGTGTTCTCTATAGTCTGGTCATGCGTTCTCGTAGTCTGGTCTCTCGTTCTCGTAGTCTGGTTTCTCTTTCTCGCAGTCTGGTCTCTCGTTCTCGCAGTCTGGTTTCTCGTTCTCGTAGTCTGGTCTATCGTTTTCGTAGTCTGGTTTCTCGTTCTCCTAGTTACGTCTCTCGTTCTAGTAGTCTAGTCCCTCGTTGTCGTAGTCTGGTATCTCGTTGTCGTAGTCTGGTATCTCGTTGTCGTAGACTGGTATCTCGTTGTCGTAGTCTGGTATCTCGTCGTAGTCTGGTATCTCGTTGTCGTAGTCTGGTATCTCGTTGTTGTAGTCTGGTATCTCGTTGTCGTAGTCTGGTATCTCGTTGTCGTAGTCTGGTATCTCGTTGTCGTAGTCTGGTATCTCGTTGTCGTAGTCTGGTATCTCGTTGTCGTAGTCTGGTATCTCGTTGTCGTAGTCTGGTATCTCGTTGTCGTAGTCTGGTATCTCGTTGTCGTAGTCTGGTATCTCGTTGTCGTAGTCTGGTATCTCGTTGTCGTAGTCTGGTATCTCGTTGTCGTAGTCTGGTATCTCGTTCTCGTAGTCTGGTATCTCGTTGTCGTAGTCTGGTATCTCGTTGTCGTAGTCTGGTATCTCGTTGTCGTAGTCTGGTATCTCGTTGTCGTAGTCTGGTATCTCGTTCTCGTAGTCTGGTCTCTCGTTCTCGTAGTCTGGTATCTCGTTCTCGTAGTCTGGTATCTCGTTGTCGTAGTCTGGTATCTCGTTGTCGTAGTCTGGTCTCTCGTTTTCGTAGTCTGGTATCTCGTTCTCGTAGGCTGGTCTCTCGTTCTCGTAGTCTGATATCTCGTTCTCGTAGTCTGGTATCTCGTTCTCATAGTCTGGTATCTCGTTCTCATAGTCTGGTATCTCGTTCTCATAGTCTGGTATCTCGTTCTCGTCGTCCGCTGGTATCTCGTTCTCGTCGTCCGCTGGTATCTCGTTCTCGTAGTCTGGTCCCTCGTTCTCGTAGTCCGCTGGTATCTCGTTCTCGTAGTCTGGTCCCTCGTTCTCATAGTCCGCTGGTATCTCGTTCTCGTAGTCTGGTCCCTCGTTCTCGTCGTCCGCTCGTATCTCGTTCTCGTCGTCCGCTGGTATCTCGTTCTCGTTGTCCGCTCGTATCTCGTTCTCGTTGTCCGCTCGTATCTCGTTCTCGTCGTCCGCTGGTATCTCGTTCTCGTCGTTCGCTTCGTTCTCGTCGGCCGCTGGTATCTCGTTCTCGTAATCCGCTGGTATCTCGTTCTCGTAGTCCGCTGGTATCTCGTTCTCGTAGGCTGGTATCTCGTTCTCATAGTCTGGTATCTCGTTCTCGTAGTCTAGTCCCTCGTTCTCGTAGTCCGCTGGTATCTCGTTCTCGTAGTCTGGTCCCTCGTTCTCGTCGTCCGCTCGTATCTCGTTCTCGTCGTCCGCTGGTATCTCGTTCTCGTCGTCCGCTCGTATCTCGTTCTCGTCGTCCGCTGGTATCTCGTTCTCGTCGTCCGCTCGTATCTCGTTCTCGTCGTCCGCTGGTATCTCGTTCTCGTCGTCCGCTCGTATCTCGTTCTCGTCGTCCGCTGGTATCTCGTTCTCGTCGTCCGCTCGTATCTCGTTCTCGTCGTCCGCTGGTATCTCGTTCTCGTCGGCCGCTGGTATCTCGTTCTCGTAATCCGCTGGTATCTCGTTCTCGTAGTCCGCTGGTATCTCGATCTTGTTCTCGTAGGCTGGTATCTCGTTTTCGTAGTTTGGTATCGGGTTCTCGTAGTCTGGACCAAGCGGATGTTGATCCTTTTCTATTTCTTCAGTTCAGTTGAGGTGTATAAAAATAAAACAAACGAATTGTTCTGATTAGTATCAGTAAATTCAGCACTCGTATGAGTAGAAATTAAAGGAAACTTTTACTGCTAGAATGAATTACCTTCACGATGTTAAAAATATATTTAACATCAACAGTGTATATTCTTGATATAGAATTAGATAAGAAATGGTAATTATGTTCAACTACAGTAATTTGTTTAGAAAATTTCATCTTGGAATATCATGAGCATCATCCTGTGTTTGATTAAATGAAATTTATGAGAAATTATATTTACAGTAACCAAATATAGGGGAGCAATTACGCCTTCTTCAAGAAATTAATGCAATTCTTTTTTTTTTATTTAAACATATTTTTTGTAAGAGTTTTCCCCCAAAGCACAAATGGCTTATTAGTGTGTATGAAGTGTCATGAAATAGGATTTTCGTGCTAAAGTTGATTTTTTTTCTGTAGCACGAAAATCCTACAGGATTACACTTTAAAACGGACGGAAGCTCACACCAAAAAAATTATTCTATATGCTCAATCTTGTATACCTTCGCAATCGCCAGGTGAGGACTGCTCTAAAATCTTCTCGGATTTCGCTCTAGCTATTCCATCCTCAACTCTCCCTAAATTATTCGCAATCTCTGCAAATCTCCTTACATCTACCCGGTGCCATCTGTAACAAATCTTGTCATCATTAACGGGTTTCATGTTTCTAGGACGTTCTTTCTTAAAATTTTCTGCGTTGTCTTGAATCATTTTCTGGGACGAGAGAATCTCCTCGCCATTTCCTTTCTCCAAGAGACTCATTGAAAGCTGAACGGAGCGTTCCACTTTATCAACATAACTTCTTACTTCGGTTGTCTGGGCTTCCAGCTCGCTTCGTTTTCTACTATGAATTTTGTCGACTTCATTTAGTAGAGATCGAGTGTTTTTGTCTAATATTTGGCTAAACGTATTTAACATGTCTTGTTTTTTCTGATTGATCTCGGATTTCACAGTTTTTGCGTTGCGATCGAGCGATTGTGTTAAGTTTAATATCGTCTCTAACAATTGTGTGCCTTCTTGTAACTGCTGTGTGAACGTGGCACAACTGGAATCCAAATGTTGCTTTTCTTTCTCGGCCGCTTTTGCTACTGGAAGCCAAGAATGCTCGGGTTTCTCGTGGTTAAAATCCGTGCAGTCCCGACAAATGAGCTCCTGGCATGTTTCACAATAAAACTTCAGCGTCTTCTTATGTTCTTGGCAGTGTACTTTCGTCTGATCTTTCTTTGATTCTCCGGTTTCGCTAACTCGTCCATCGAAAGAACCGAATGATTGACGAAGCCACGATAGCTGTTGTGAACTGTCTGGCATTCGTGACATAAAAATACTTCGCAGGTTACACAACGACCGACTGAAGGTCCTTGGCAGTGAGTACAAAGAACAACTTTTAGTCGATTTTGAACGGCCATGACCTCCAACATATTGAAGATAAAATGGTTGGGTGTCATGTCTGCTACTTCCTCTCCGGGATTCAAAGTGAACTGTCTACGGCAGTTCGGGCAGTTGAAGTCCTTTACCTGTCGACCAACTTCATTTTCACGATGGTTCTTCACGAATCTTTCCAGGCAAGCTTCGCAATAAGAGTGAAAGCAAGGCAATGTTCGTGGATCTTTCACTGTTTCCAAACATATCGAACATTCGAGAAGGCTCTCCAGTTTACCGATCGAGACAGCTTCTAAAGAACACGCCATTCGAAACGATACTATTCTGAATCGGGATTTTAAGATGCTATTTACTATATATAATTATCATTGTCATGAATGATTTACACATTGACATTGTTAACCATTTTTTGCTCGAGCAACCTAAATGCCAAAGTAACAGTTTATAACATATTAGCAAAGTCAGTAAACCTAGCTTAGTATAAGAGACTTATCGGCTGTTACACGGTTTGCTTCGTAATCATGATCTGATGAAATGATTATAATAGCTAATCTTTTCTTGGAAGATAGATTCCTGGTTCTATTACAGGTACTAGGAATTAAGGATGGTTTCCGTTTGTATAAATTACATTTAATTCTTAATTTATCACGTGCCTATTGTTTTTATCGACTTGCAGATCATTGCAATAATAACTTCCAGACAAACATTCCAAAACTCTGATAGACAACATGTTGGAAAAGCTAAAGAATGCATATCTGGTTAAACAATTTTGATAGATAATTTATACTTGGAAAATAAATTATTTGTATTAATAGTTTAAAAGTATATCCATTTAGATATACTGAAAATACGTTAACGCATCATTGTCCAGCGTTTTTCTAGAGGTGAATACAATTGTCTGGTGTTAGCCAGAATAAAATACTAAATATCTATACGGACCGGAACGAGTTAAATTTTTTTTCTGTAAAAAAGTAGAGGGAAGGAAGGAAGGAAGGAAGGAAGGAAGGAAGGAAGGAAGGAAGGAAGGAAGGAAGGAAGGAAGGAAGGAAGGAAGGAAGGAAGGAAGGAAGGAAGGAAGGAAGGAAGGAAGGAAGGAAGGAAGGAAGGAAGGAAGGAAGGAAGGAAGAACGGACGGACGGACGGAAAGAAAGAAGGAGTAAACTGCCGAGACTTTTAGTAAAGAAATACTGACGTTTCGAGCCGGAGCTCTTTATCACAGTGAAAAAAAAAGACTGCTTGAAACATCTAAAAATTTGGCAGTTTAATACCTCTCTTGAAATAGGACTAAACACAAAATTTGATATGTACAGCTTACCTATTCTTTTTTCACTTTGTCTGAGTTAAATTAAATAGGATTGTTGATTGGAGATTTTACATATTTAGGATTTATGGAGGAATTCCAGCCTTCTGAGAAGACTTCTAATACATTCTTCCTTTTCTAAAATTTCATTTTCGCGCACTTTTTCGCTGTTAACGTTGACCGAAGTGACGTCCACGCAGGTATTTGTCTATATAAAATTAAAAACACTTTACAGATTCCTACGTATACGTCACTTCTGTCAACTTTAAAGCCGGTTTTCCACTAGGCGATTTTTTCTTTTGTTCGAATTCAGTAGATTTCTGATTAGTTCCAGCTCAGAGCTCATGAGACGAAAGAAAAAGTCGCTTCGCGAGAAAAAAGTCACCAAGTGGAAAACCGGCTTAACAGCGAAAAAGTCCATGAAGATGAAATTTTAGAAAAGGAAGATATATTACAAATCCACTGTATTTTTTTTTCTTCCTTTTGCAAGTAAAATCGTCATACTTTATTCTTTGAGTGAAGTAACAAAAGTCTGCTATGGCATATTGCAGTTAAAGAGATGTACAAGTCATGATTGGCATGATTGCTGCTTATTTCTACTGTTATACATATACTTAAAGCCACTATTTAATTTGTGTGAGCTTGTACATTTATAATCTGGCATTTATACTTCCAACAACATAACCTACATTGCAAGTTAATTACAAAATTAACTGTGCTGATTTTTACTGTTTTCACTGTTTCATCTACATATTAAGTTACATTGAAAGCAATTATTTAATTTATTTGTGAACTTGTATATATTCAGTATAAGCAACGCTACAATGTCTTCAACCAGTTCTCTAATTAAGCTAGATAAATTTAATATATAGATAAAGTTTACGACGATACGATAATCGGGCATTTATACCACTTGTCCGAACATTACCTACATCTAAAGTTATTATGCTGTTTAATTATGAAATTAAGATGTGAATTTAAAATAATCGTATCATCATTGAACAGGCTTAGCCTCCTCCGCAGGCAACTCTGTGTCTTCCCAGATGAGCTGATTTATCCGAGCATTATTTATAGCTAACTGACAATTATAATTCAGATATAGGCGACTGCATCTTGGAAATGGGGATAGATAGGATTTGAGAAGGGATTGGATATTCGGTATTCATTTTCGATATTCGGCAGGCAAATCCTCCCTTATTTATTTTCTCATTCCCTCCTTCGTCTCCAGACTTCGCTCTGCCATATGATCACAGTACACAGACACAGGTACCTATGCCAGCTTGTGTCAGATCAGTAATGTCAGCTAGCAGAGTCAGGTAATAAATATTATGCTCGGATAAATCAGCTCACACATCTGGGAAGACACAGTTGCCTGCGGAGGAAGCTAAAACAGGCTATGTCACGTTATTTTTAGCCTCGATTGTCTAATTACGTTGATATTCTGAGCTACAAACTTCAAACTCAAAGTGGTACATTAATTTGATTGTGAAATACGAGTCACCTAACAACTATATATGGAGGATTTCTGAACCTTTAAGACCAACGTTTTTACACAAATTGACCTAAACTTGATCGCTGCCAGGCTAACAGAAATCAAGGTGTTACATTTACAATCCTTTTCAATCTCTCTTTAATTTTGAGCATCCGTACTTCCGTGCAGGTTTCTAGTATCCCTTTTATGTTTTTACATAATATAAAACCATTCTCATGAGATTTTGTGCAATTTTAAAACAATTGTATTTCTGTACGACTGATTGCTAAAAATTGTGTGTGACATAGCTCTTTTCAGTACTATCACGTATTTAACGTTTCCCGTGCTAAAACTGCTTTGTAAATTCTTTCATGTATTCTTCCACACATCTTGAAGTCTTGCGATAAACGATGCGAATTTCTTCAATGGAGTTGTTGTCGAGTGCGCTATTCGCGTCCATAAACTCTTTTATTACTTCAAACAGCAAGCGCGCACTGACTGCTGGGGAAAGGTTGGCGATATCTGGAGTAACGACTGGAAAACAGATTGACTTCACTCTATTTTCGTTTGCTTTTTTGAGAGCGTTGTGGCACGTGGTTATAAGGGGCCCATTCCTGGCAATGATATCTCTGCATACTTTCCAGAATTCATCGCCTGCTTCTTCTCTTATTGCCCACGGTAACCCAGTCATATGCACTGGTTTCTCGTTTTCGTAGTCTGGCCTCTCGTTTTTGTAGTCTGGGCCCGGCTTCTTGAATGGCTGCCTGGAAATTCTCGCCATTCCTTTTGCTTTGGTACAAGCTTGTTTGATCAGCGTTAGTCGTGTGGGATTTCTGTTGGTCATCATTGTCGGAAATCCTTTTATCGACAGGTGGTTTTTCAGAATTGTGCAAGTCTTCCTCGAAGTTGTCGCCAAGAGTTCCACTTTTGTCAGCATTTTTTGCCGGGACTTTTGATTGAGATCTCTGGAACTCATTGTCATCGGGACCACTCTTATTGAAGTCACTCTTACCGAAAACTGATTGTTCTGAATTGTTGAAACTTTCTGTTACATGTAAATTATCGCCTTCGGTAGCAGTAGCAATGTTTCCTGGACGGGATGCTGTACGCGCAACGTGGTCATTTGATTCTGTCGGACTGAAAACGTTTTCAAAAGATGTTTTTCCCAACGTAAATTTTGCTGCATTTTGACATCGTTCCAGAAAAGGTTCTCTATTTTGGCTTGTGTTTTTTTTCAAATTTTCAGACCGTGCTGTGTCTCCGCCCACGTCTTTTTGAGAACGACTGAGCCGCGGAACAGGAGTTGGCTTGGCAGGTTGAACAGGAAGTCCTTGGAAGCCTTCTGCTGGGCTACGCGATTTTGCGCTAGCGCCATCTGACGTTTGTTCAGAATTCTGGCGGTTTCTAGACACATCTAGGCTTCGTGGTCCAGACTGGTGTGTTTGGTTGTTTGGTTGCTTGTAATAGCGTTCTAATTTGGTTGATTTGGCGCTGATCTGTTCGTTTGCCCGTGGATCCTTAGTTTCTTTGAGTCTGTTAGGATATGCCTGTGCACCTGAATCATGCGAAACCCGGATTTCCTGATCAACAGCAGGGGCAGGTTCGGAAGTATCGATTTGTTCGCCAAGATGTTCAGATGTTTTTCCGGCGAAAGCAGTATCCGTATTGCCCCGGGGTAAAGTCACCTGATTTTGGGCAGACCTCCGGTAGTTGGTTTCCCACGACATTCCTGACGATTGCGACTCCCCATGGCTTGGGCTTGAATGTTTATTTTCATGTCCATCAAACTTACATGAAGGTATACTCTATATAAGGTTAATAGTAGGGTGGTTGCTATCCAGGACCACTTTACTTGGGACTCTTGCTTTAAAAAATTAGTACAATCGTACAATCAACTTGAAAAACAGATTATATTGCAATATTTGTGATAAGTTGCAAATAAACCAGAAAACGAACCTTATTTTCTTCGTCCAGTAACTTTACTTTCACAACTTTTCCACCAATTACCTGCTGTGTGTTAACCACTGCTTTTGCCACTAAATAAGAAATAGTGTGCCAATTACACACTCGTATATTTTTAAGATTTTATATATAATGCAATGCAATCGCAATGCAATGCAATGCAATACAAAATAAAGCTGCTAAAAATATGAATAGCTACTCTTTGCCAGTTTAACCTAAAAACACACGCGAAGAAAATATGTAGTCGAAGCATGCAAGCGTTTATTTACCTTCTGGATCCTCGAAAACAACCCAGGCCTTTCGACCATCTTGTGAAAGTCTCACTTCCTCAATTTCTCCTCCACCATTCCTTTTCCTTTGGAAATGAATATATGAAATGTTTTCCGTTTTTCCTTCAGGAATGTCAGTTACCAAAATTGTTGTTGCTTTATTTAAAACTTCGTCAACCTTCAAATTAGATTAATAGCGAAAACAAAACTTATTTTAAAGTGCATATAGGTTTATCATAGTTTCTGCCTTACTCCATAATGGGGAGAGAAAATAGATGTTATTTTACAGTTTCTATTTTGGTCATTTATTTCCGGCATATATCTTTCTTTTCTTCTACAAATTTGATTTGTAAGGGTTACTAGTGAAACGTAGCCAGTTACGTGAAAAAGCTGCAAATTGGAGTTGCTTTTTGTGGCGTTTCTCAAAGGTATTGAACTGAAGAAAAAACAGGCCAAGTTTCACCGTACTGAATTTTCACAGTTATGTTCCAATCTAGTACAATCTCCAGCATTTGACTTTTCGTGATATATGTTTTTTTGGGTATAAAATACCGATTTGGACTAATTATAAACGTACATACGAGTGATTATATACGTAGTAAGACCACACACGAAAACGAGGGACCACAACGTCCACAAATAGCATACACGAGTGACCAAAACCAAGTGAATGTTTAACTGCAATTATCCACGCGTTTGTTTATTTTAAACTACTGTATTTAAAAATAGTACAATCGTACAATCAACTTGAAAAACAGATTATATTGCAATATTCGTGATAAGTTGCAAATAAACCAGAAAACCAACCTTATTTTCTTCATCCAGTAACTCTACTTTCACAACTTTTCCACCAATTACCTGCTGTGTGTTAACCACGGCTTTTGCCACTAAATAAGAAACAGTGTGCCAATTACACACTCATACATTTTTTAAGATTTTAAATGCAATGCAATCGCAATGCAATGCAATACAATACAATAGAAAATAAAGCTGCCAGAAATATTAATAGCTACTCTTTGCCAGTTTAACCTAAAAACCCACACGAAGAAAAAACACACAAATCTTTAGATTTTTGTATCAGTACGCAGTAGATATATTGTTGTCGCGCTGTTAAGTTAAGTTAAGTTAAGTTAAGTTAAGTTAAGTTAAGTTAAGTTAAGTTAAGTTAAGTTAAGTTAAGTTAAGTTAAGTTAAGTTAAGTTAAGTTAAGTTAAGTTAAGTTAAGTTAAGTTAAGTTAAGTTAAATTGTAAAGTAAGTACTTCATGTAAGTCAATGCTGTGGCAGCATATATAGAGAGTGCGAAACGGCAAGCCTTATATTTATAATGAATAATAATGGGGTAATTAAATTGTATGCTGCAAGTGTCAATGTCATGCAAAAATTTATGTCATGAATGCCAAACATTTATTCTACCTTTTACTGCATGCATGCATATACAGTATACGTCTACTCGATCTTGAAGAAAAGTAATGTATAGTTGCTTTCATAGCTTTGATGACAATTGCTGGAGATCTTCGTTCAGGTTTGAAATAGTACCATAGCTTTAATAGTCAAGCTATGATCACACTGCCTCTCACCACGAGGACCGAAGTAAAGCCCAATTTGATTGAGTTAGTATTTGAATGGGTGGGTGACCATGCACATATCTGCATGGGCTTGGGACTCATGCTTCTGTGCCAGATATGAGTAGAGTTGTTAGTGCTCAGCCTCCTGTGCTTTGATGGTTTTACTCTGAGTTCCTTTCTTAAGGTAAAAACACAGCATGGCTAGCATTGACAACAATCTTGACAAAAATCTTGTTCAGCTCTGATTATACAAGTACTGTACATACAATAATTACAGCATTGTTTTTACCATAGTAGCTATAGGCATGATTGAACGCAGTATAGATACATGCATGTCTGGACATGCCTATTTTTTTCATTAGGAAAAAAATATTCAGTTGAAGCATGCAAGCATTTATTTACCTTCTGGATCCTCGAAAACAACCCAGGCCTTTCGACCATCTTGTGAAAGTCTCACTTCCTCAATTTCTCCTCCACCATTCCTTTTCCTTTGGAAATGAATATATAAAATGTTTTCCGTTTTTCCTTCAGGAATGTCAGTTACCAAAATTGTTGTTGCTTTATTTAAAACTTCGTCAACCTTCAAATTAGATTAATAGCGAAAACAAAACTTATTTTAAAGTGCATATAGGTTTATCATAGTTTCTGCCTTACTCCATAATGGGGAGAGAAAATAGATGTTATTTTACAGTTTCTATTTTGGTCATTTATTTCCGGCATATATCTTTCTTTTCTTCTACAAATTTGATTTGTAAGGGTTACTAGTGAAACGTAGCCAGTTACGTGAAAAAGCTGCAAATTGGAGTTGCTTTTTGTGGCGTTTCTCAAAGGTATTGAACTGAAGAAAAAACAGGCCAAGTTTCACCGTACTGAATTTTCACAGTTATGTTCCAATCTAGTACAATCTCTAGCATTTGACTTTTCGTCATATATGTTTTGTCTTAATCTTGTGGGTATAAAAAACCGATTTGGACTAAGCGTACATACGAGTGATTACGTAGTATGACCACACACGAAAACGAGTGACCACAACATCCACAAATAGCATACACGAGTGACCAAATCCACGTGAACGGTTAACTGCAATTATCCACGCCATGTTTTTAAACCACTGTTTATACGAATAGCTTATTTCAAGAAGCAACTAAAAGCGTACATATATAAATTGCGAAAATATACTTCTGGCTGGCCATAACACCAGCGTCTCATACAAATTTATGCTAATTAGTTTATACTACATACCTTTCGTTCATAATCATTACGTGCATCCGGCTGATAATGTGTTACTTTTACGAGTTTTCCTTTAATTATTTGCTCTTTATTCACCACTGCATGTGCCGCTTGACCAAAGATAATTACAGAAAAGGAAACAAATGTCTAACCAATATATTTTAAATATATAAAGGAATGGAGCTATGCAGTCAAGATTTAACTTAAAGAAAATATATTTAAAAAAAATACAAACAAGCAGACAAGAAACAAATAAACAACCATACAAATAAAATATTAAAATAAAAAATATTTATAATAGGATAAAAAACAAAAAGAACGTTTAAGTTGTTCAAGTTTTTAGTCACCTTCTAGATCTTCAAAAACAATCATAGCTTCCTGACCATCTTGTGAAAGTCTTACTTCCTCAATTTCACCTCCGCCGTGCTTTTTCTTGTGGAAATGAATTTGTATACTGTTTTTAGTTTCTCCTTTCGGAATGTCAGAAACAAGTACTGTTTTTCTTTCCTTTGAAATCACTTCAACCTAAGAACATGAAAGCCAGTGAATTTTCAATACTTTGAAAACTGGATTATTATATATGTTTATCTATACGACTCTTGATGTTCAATTGTTTATTATGCCTATCTTATTAATAATTATTTGCTGGGCGATAATTTTCATGTAATAGATCAACAGGAGTTTCAGTGTTTCATCAGGGGTTCCAAACACGACTGAACAATGAAAACCGCATAGCACGCTTTTGAATTCTCTCTAGTGAATTCTTTCTAGTGCTAGGTATACTTCATTTAACGTTTTAAACTGCGATCTCAATTATATATGAAAGATAAAAACTGGCAGGAATATCCGAAAATGAAGTACATCCAGGAATGTTATCAAGTACAGGCATTTTTCTTTTCAAAACGCCGTTTGTACGTTTCCTATTTTGTACATGTTTCCTATGAAGGCTATGAACAAAACCCACTATGAAACTTTTCTGCACTATGACTGTAAAGAGTTGCTAGGAAATATAGTAGTTGCCTGGTGCCTACATTTAAATATTTTGGCTGAAGTTTCATATATAAGTATCCCGAAATTTTAGCTTCGCCAAACTTCGTCCTGGTAGGCCATTTCAAGTTTTCACAACTTTCCTCAAAGTAGCAGAAATTTTGACTTTCGTGCGCGACATTCATAAATAGCGTAATTTTCACCTAGACTGGTTTTGCTATACTAGTACTCAGTACTGACTGCTAGTCTGCTACTAACTGTTGCTAACTACCTTCATGTTTTACCGTCCCCTCCAACTGTACGGAGAGGCAGATTAATTAGGTGTCTCACCGTGACTGCTGTCACTGTTGCGCATTTGTTAGTTAGTCAGTGTTTTGTAGCAAATCATTCCACCTTAATCGACATAGTCTTTAACCCTTTACCGGGCAGATTACCAGGAGGTCTCGACTTGACGAGTAAAATCGTCTGGCGTTAGCCACAGTAAAATTAATAAATTGCCAAATGGCAACCATGCCCAGTAAACGGTTAGCATCCTGCCAGAATACTAATTAGAATTTTCAGTCATAGACCTTAAACTTGTTTTATAACTTGTAATGTCTAACGTGTTTTTACTTCAAACCTTCCTCACTATATAGTAAACCTTCCTCACGGGTGGTGCTCTCATACCCACAGCTTTTTTTGGCTCCGCTGCATGATCATGTAAGCTTACGATCCGACTAATAACAATTCGACATTTACAGTAAACACAATTAAAACGCCACTTTTCAAACGTGAAATTTATCGTAGATTTCAAACAACTTAGTTCGGAGAAAATCTCACATATACGTACGATAAATATTTTATAAGACATGCAGTGTGACGTTATTAACTATTTAGAACATATTAATTAACACGACAACTTACAAACCTGCTGGCTTGTTGACTCATACTTCTTTACATCAACGACGTTCCCTTCAGTACCATGTGTTCTCCTGAGCACTTTTTCTACGACTAGTGAATCAAATATTTTGGGAGCACATTAGTTCTATAAGAAAGTGCTTTACTAGCATTACAAAAAAATGACGAAGTTTACAAGAGTATTAATATTATAATCCAATCTTACCAGAGCCCCATTTAACCCTTTAATGCGCATTATAGTCTGGTACACTTTATCATTTTATTCTGTCTCACGCTATAAATAATTTTATTTTGGGGAGACGTTTTGGAAAGCCACGCATGCATGAAAAGGTTAAACCAGCTTCAGCTGAATTACTGGGCAGTGGGCAATGGGTATCTCTGGAAACATTTGGCATATAAAGAATTATATATATATATATATATATATATATATATATATATGATGGTGTTAAGAGAGATATGCTATAGATAGACTTGGATTATAACTGTAGAGATATTTTCAGATTAAGATTATTCTAAGAAAAATTGATTCCATGCAAGCAGGAATCGAGCCCACAACTTTCTGATAACCGGTGAGACTCTCTAATCATTGAGATACTAAGACTATATAGATAACAGTAGCGTAGCCAGGGGGGGGGGGAGGGGGGGCGAGGGGGGTTTCTCGTAATCTGGTATTGGGTTCTCGCAGTCTGGACCAAGCTGATGTTGATCCTTTTCTAGTTCTTCAGTTTAGTGAAGGTGAATAAAAATAAAACAAACAAATTGTTCTGATTAGTATCAGTAAATTCAGCACTCATGAGTGGAAATTAAAGGAAACTGTTACTGCTAGAATGAATTACCTTCACGATGTTAAAAATATATTTAAGGTCCATACGTGTAGTTTACGCATATAATACGAATTTGAACGGAGCCATTGTGCCTCCACTGACCAACATTTTGGTCAGGCGCTATTTACGAGCAAGAATTCGCTTGCATAACAATACAAAAGCAAAATATGAAGTTTGTCAAGGTCTAAAAGGTTCTGTCCACACTGACGAACATTTGGATCATGTTCTTGTGTGTAGATTTCAGTCATTCACCGTACAAATTTGACCGAAGACTTTGCTGGCACTGGCACATGTGGTTTAAAACTGTCAATGCCAGGTAATTTGAAAACCGTTTTATTTTAGCCGAAGTAATTGTATATCGATATTATTGAATGAAACCTTTACGCCACGGCCCACGGGTATTATTAATAGCATGAATTTACGATTTTATTAAATATCTCCAAATTAAATTAGTGTAATGTGACCCATCCTTCCGAGTACCGATAAATGAGTACCAGCATAATCCTGGGGTAATGTGATCAAAATTGGTCAAGGGATAGGAGTTGCACCCTCTTGAAATTTTAATCCTTTCATGCCCCACCCCTACCCACGGGTAGTAGCAAAAGAAAAAGGAGCATTTGTGTTTCCTCCAACTGCAGTTGACCTACTTACTATATAACTTCATTTGCAAAATACAGTTGTGTGTGATAGTATGTTCTATGTATCATGTAACCAATCTCTGAATCATACCATAGCAATCATTCTTGTACGGAGGTACATCTTGTGATAACTTTTTTATCTTCACCACATTAAATGGGCCAGTTTCTGTTCTACTGTAATATCTGTGTTTACGTGATCATTACATATTTATATCGTTTCGTCTGCAACTCAAGTAGTAGTACTAGATGCATGTATGCATGCAAATGGCAGCAGATACACGTTGCGTTACTATTTTTATTCTATATTCTAAATCGTGTATACCTTTGCAATCGTTGCCAGGTGATGACTGCTCTAACATCTTCTCGTATTTCTTTCCAACTATTCCATCCTCAACTCTCCCTAAATTGTTTGCCATCTCTGCAAATCTCCATACATCTACCCGGTCCCAGCTATAACAAATCTTGTCATCATTAACGGGTTTCATGTTTCTAGGACGTTCTTTCTTAAAATTTTCTGCGTTGTCTTGAATCATTTTCTGCGACGAGAGAATCTCCTCGTCATTTCCTTTCTCCAAGAGACTTGTTGAAAGCTGAACAGAGCGTTTCACGTTATCAACATAACTTCTTACTTCCGTTGTCTGGGCTTCCAGCTCGCTTCGTTTTTTACTATGAATTTTGTCGACTTCATTTAGTAGAGATCGAGTGTTTTTGTCTAATATTTGGCTAAACGTATTTAACATGTCTTGTTTTTTCTGATTGATCTCGGATTTCACAGTTTTTGCGTTGTGATCGAGCGATTGTGTTAAATTTAATATCGCCTCTAACAATTGTGTGCCTTCTTGTAACTGTTGTGTGAACGTGGCGCAACTGGAATCCAAATGTTACTTTTCTTTCTCGGCCGCTTTTGCTACTGGAAGCCAAGAATGATCAGGTTTCTCGTGGTTAAAATCCGTGCAGTCCCGACAAATGAGCTCCTGGCATGTCTCACAATAAAACTTCAGCGTCTTCTTATGTTCTTGGCAGTGTAGCTTTCTCCTGATCTTTCTTTGATTCTCCGGTTTCGCCAACTCGTCCATCGAAAGAACCGAATGATTGACGAAGCCACGATAGCTGTTGTGAACTGTCTGACATTCGTGGCATAAAAATACTTCGCAGGTTATACAACGACCGACTGAAGGTCCTTGGCAGTGAGTACAAAGAACAACTTTTAGTCGATTTTGAACGGCCATGACCTCCATCATATTGAAGATAAAATGGTTGGGTGTCATGTCTGTTACTTCCTCTCCGGGATTCAAAGTGAACTGTCTACGGCAGTTCGGGCAGTTGAAGTCCTTTACCTGTCGACCAACTTCATTTTCACGATGGTTCTTTACGAATCTTTCCAGGCAAGCTTTGCAATAAGAGTGAAAGCAAGGCAACGTTCGTGGATCTTTCACTGTTTCCAAACATATCGAACATTCGAGAAGGCTCTCCAGTTTACCGATCGAGACAGCTTCTAAAGAACACGCCATTCGAAACGATACTATTCTGAATCGGGATTTTAAGATGCTATTTACTATATATAACTATACTGACATAGAAGAGTACGCTAATAACGCTATATACAGTCTGAAATGAACGCCTTCATTGTACAAGGCTTCCGCTGTTGCTTATATCAATTCAGCGCAGCTTATATTGACAATCAATGAACTTTTATCACGTGCTCAATTGTTTGCATAGGCATATATGTTACAATAATGATTTCAGACAATCATTGTCATGAATGATTTACACATTGACATTGTAAACCATTTTTTGCTAGAGAAACCTAAATGCCAAAGTAACAGTTTATAACATATTAGCAAAGTCAGTAAACCTTAGTATAAGAGACTTATCGGCTATTACACGGTTTGCTTCGTAATCATGATCTGATAAAATGATTATAATAGCTAATCTTTTCTTGGAAGATAGATTCCTGGTACTATACAGGTACTAGGAATTAAGGATGGTTTCCGTTTGTATAAATTACATTTAATTTTTAATTTATCACGTGCCTATTGTTTTTATCGACTTGCAGATCGTTGCAATAATAACTTCCAGACAAACATTCCAAAACTCTGATAGACAACATGTTGGAAAAGCTAAAGAATGCATATCTGGTTAAACAATTTTGATAGATAATTTATACTTGGAAAATAAATTATTTGTATTAATAGTTTAAAAGTATATCCATTTAGATATACTGAAAATACGTTAACGCATCCTTGTCCAGCGTTTTTCTAGAGGTGAATACAATTGTCTGGTGTTAGCCAGAATAAAATACTAAATATCTATACGGACCGGAACGAGTTAAATTTTTTTTCTGTAAAAAAGTAGAGGGAAGGAAGGAAGGAAGGAAGGAAGGAAGGAAGGAAGGAAGGAAGGAAGGAAGGAAGGAAGGAAGGAAGGAAGGAAGGAAGGAAGGAAGGAAGGAAGGAAGGAAGGAAGGAAGGAAGGAAGGAAGGAAAGAAGGAAGGAAGGAAGGAAGCAAGGGAGGGAGGGAGGGAGGGAGGGAGGGAGGGAGGGAGGGAGGGAGGGAGGGAGGGAGGGAGGGAGGGAGGGAGGGAGGGAGGGAGGGAGGGAGGGAGGGAGGGAGGGAGGGAGGGAGGGAGGGAGGGAGGGAGGGAGGGAGGGAGGGAGGGAAGGAAGGAAGGAAGGAAGGAAGGAAGGAAGGAAGGAAGGAAGGAAGGAAGGAAGGAAGGAAGGAAGGAAGGAAGGAAGGGAAGGAAGGGAAGGAAGGGAAGGAAGGGAAGGAAGGGAAGGAAGGGAAGGAAGGGAAGGAAGGGAAGGAAGGGAAGGAAGGGAAGGGAAGGGAGCGAGGGAGGGAGGGAGGGAGGGAGGGAGGGAGGGAGGGAGGGAGGGAGGGAGGGAGGGAGGGAGGGAGGGAGGGAGGGAGGGAGGAAGGGAGGAAGGAAGGGAGGAAGGAAGGAAGGAAGGAAGGAAGGAAGGAAGGAAGGAAGGAAGGAAGGAAGGAAGGAAGGAAAGAAAGAAAGAAAGAAAGAAGGAAGGAAGGAAGGAGTAAACTGCCGAGACTTTTAGTAACGAAATACTGACGTTTGAAACATCACTTTTTCGCTGCTAAAAATTTTGGCAGTTTAATACCTCTCTTGAAATAGGACTCACTAAACACAAAATTTGATATCTACAGCTTACCTATTCTTTTTTTACTTTTTCTGAGTTAAATTAAATAGGATTGTTGATTGGAGATTTTACATATTTAGGATTTATGGAGGAATTCCAGCCTTCTGAGAAGACTTGTAATACATCTTCCTTTTCTAAAATTTCATTTTCGCGCACTTTTTCGCTGTTAAAGTTGACCGAAGTGACGTCCACGCAGGTATTTGTCTATATAAAATTTAAAACACTTTACAGATTCCTGCGTATACGTCACTGCTGTCAACTTTAAAGCCGGTTTTCCACAAGGCGATTTTTTTCGCACGAAGCGACTTTCTTTTGTTCGATAGATTTCTGACTTTCTTTTGTTCAATAGATTTCTGATTAGTTCCAGCTGAGAGCTCATGAGACGAAAGAAAAACTCGCCAAGTGGAAAACCGGCTTAACAGCGAAAAATTCCATGAAGATGAAATTTTAGAAAAGGAAGATATATTACAAATCCACTGTATCTTTTTTTCTTCCTTTGGCGAGTAAAATCGTCATACGTTATTCTCGGAGTGAAGTATTAAAAGTCTACTATTGCATGCAGTGAAAGAGATGTACAGTCATGATTGCTGCTTATTTCTACTGTTATACATATACCTAAAGCCACTATTTAATTTGTGTGAGCTTGTACATTTATAATCTGGCATTTATACTTCGAACAACATAACCCACATCGCAAGTTAATAACAAGATTAACATGTGTTGATTTTTACTATTTTCACTGTTTTATCTACATATTAAGTTACATTGAAAGCAATTATTTAATTTATTTATGAACTTGTATATCTTCAGTATAAGCAACGCTACAATGTCTTCAACCAGTTCTCTAATTAAGCTAGATAGATTTGATATATAGATAAAGTTTACGACGATAATCGGGCATTTATACCACTTGTCCGAACATCACCTACATCTAAAGTTATTATGCTGTTTAATTATGAAATTAACATGTGAATTTAAAATAATCGTATCATCATTTAACAGGCTTAGCCTCCTCCGCAGGCAACTCTGTGTCTTCCCAGATGTGTGAGCTGATATATGCGAGCATTATTTATAGCTAACTGACAATTATAATTCAGATATAGGCGACTGTATCTGGGAAATGGGGAATTGTGGGGATAGATAGGATTTGACAAGGGATTGGACGACCAGCTCCCTCCTTCGTCTCCAGACTTCGCTCTGCCATATGATCACAATAGACACAGGTACCTATGCCAGCTCATGTCAGATCAGTAATGTCAGCTTGCAGAGTCAGGTAATAAATGTTATGCTCGGATAAATCAGCTCACAGAGTTGGGAAGACACAGAGTTGCCTGCGGAGGAAGCTAAAACAGGATATGTCACGTTATTTTTAGCCTCAATTGTCTTACGTTGATATTCTGAGCTACAAACTTCAAAATCAAAGCTGTACATTAATTTGATTGTGAAATACAAGTCACCTAACGACTATGCAGGATTTTTGAACCTTTAAGACCAACGTTTTTACACAAATTGACCTAAACTTGATCGCTGCCAGGCTAACAGAAATCAAGGTGTCACATTTACAATCCCTTTCAATCTCGTTTTAATTTTGATCATCCGTACTTCCGTGCAGGTTTCTAGTATCCCTTTTATGTCTTTACATAATATAAAACTGTCATCATGAGATTTTATGCAATTTTAAAACAATTGTGTTTCTGCAAGACTGATTGCTAAAAAGTGTGTGTGACATAGCTCTTTTCAATACTATCACGTATTTAACGTTTCCCGTGCTAAAACTGCTTTGTAAATTCTTTCGTGTATTCTTCCACACATCTTGAAGTCTTGCGATAAACGATGCGAATTTCTTCGATGGAGTTGTTGTCGAGTGGGCTATTTGCGTCCATAAACTCTTTTATTACTTCAAACAGCAAGCGCGCACTGACTGCTGGGGAAAGGTTGGCGATATCTGGACTAACGACTGGAAAACAGATTGACTTCACTCTATTTTCGTTTGCTTTTTTGAGAGCGTTGTGGCACGTTTCTTTCAGGCTAAGACGCAAAACCTCCTGACGTCGCTCCTTGGACATTTCTGGGAGGATGGCGTGGATTACGATTTGACAAGGCAAAGAGCCAGCGCTTGTTAACGTCACCATATTGGTTATAAGGGACCCATTCCTGGCAATGATATCTCTGCATACTTTCCAGAATTCTTCGCCTGCTGCTTCTCTTATAGCGCACGGTAACCCAGTCTTGTGCACCAGGTCTTTGTCTGTAAAGTTCACAATCGCATCACATTCTTGCTTCTGTATTTCGCCCAACATAAGTATTACCCGTGTCCCTTTGCGAGACGCCACCATTGGATCAGTTGGAATGGTTCCTTTGTTTTCCGAAGCAGAGGTTTCTCTTTGGAGTGCTCCCATGGCATTTCGACGAAACATCTCAACATTTTCAGCACTTCCAGTCAAAGTGAATACGTCGGGACTGGATTCGTCTATCATTATATCAGATCGGCCTCTCTGTCTTGTCATTGATTTCTTGATCTTCTCGGCATCGTCAGCGCTTAACTGTCTGAGATCCAACGTTGCTCTTGTCAGGTTTTTAGACGTTGTCTCGTAGAACTGTTGAAGCTTTCTCGCTACCTCATCGAATTGCGACGGTTTGAACCCACGCATCGGTTTCAAAGTGAGCCTCTTGTCTTCGGAGAGCACCACATCAACACGATTTTGACTCTTGAAGGTTTCAAGACCTTCTTTGTATACTTGCTGGATGAACTGTACAACACTGATAGAAGATGGTTCGTCTGGTTCGTCATGTAATTTGATTTTCTCCAAACTATTTTGAAGGAATTCTAATGGGTCGTTTTGGCCGTTCTCGTCGTCTGGTTTCGGGTTCTCGCAGTCTCGTTTCTCGTTCTCGTGGTCTGGTTTCTCGTTCTCGTAGTCTGGTCTCTCGTTCTTGTAGTCTGGTCTCGCATTCTTGTAGTCTGGTTTCTCGTTCTTGTAGTCTGGTCTCTCGTTCTCGTAGTCTGGTTTCTCGTTCTCGTAGTCTGGTTTCTCGTTCTCGTAGTCTGGTCTCTCGTTCTTGTAGTCTGGTCTCTCGTTCTCGTGGTCTGGTCTCGCATTCTTGTAGTCTGGTTTCTCGTTCTTGTAGTCTGGTCTCTCGTTCTCGTAGTCTGGTCTCTCGTTCTCGTAGTCTGGTCTCTCGTTCTCGTGGTCTGGTCTCGCATTCTTGTAGTCTGGTCTTGCATTCTTGTAGTCTGGTCTCGCATTCTCGTAGTCTGGTCTCTCGTTCTCGTAGTCTTGTTTCGCGTTCTTATTATCTGGTCTCGCGTTCTCGTAGTTCTTGTTTCGCGTTTTTCAATTGATTGAAATCTGCTTGAAAATTCTCAACATTCGATTTTCTTTGGTACAAGCTTGTTTGATCAGGGTGATCGTGTGGGATTTCTGTTGGTCATCATTGTCGGAAATCCTTTTATCGACAGGTGGTTTTGCAGAATTGTGCAGGTCTTCCTCGAAGTTGTCGCCAGGAGCTCCACTTTTGTCAGCATTTTTTGCCGGATCTTGGTTATTTGATTGGGATCTCTGGAACTCATTATCATCGAGACCACTCTTATTGAAATCACTCTTCCCGAAATCTGATTCTTCTGAATTGTATAATTTTTCTGTTAAGTTATCGCCTTCGGCGGTACCGCTTTCGTCGATAACTTCTTTACCTCGGTTACTTGGACTCCTTTGAAATGCATCGTCATGGAAGCCACTTTGATCACTGTAACTTGTTTCATTCGATTTCCTGACATTTCCTTGAAAGCTATCTTGACCATTTTTCTTGTCCGCCACGAATTCCAGTGATGTAGTTTGCTCGGCGTTATTTTGGCTCTTATCAGTAGCTGTACGCGCAACGTGATTATTTGATTCTGTCGGACTGAAAACGTTTTCAAAAGATGTTTCTACAAACGAAAATTTTGCTGCATTTTGACGTCGTTCAGAAAAAGATTCTCTATTTTGGCTTGTGGGTTTTTTCAAATTTTCAGACCGTGCTGTGTCTCCGCCCGCGTCTCTCTGAGAACGACTGAGCCGCGGAACAGGTGTTGGCTTGGCAGGTTGAACAGGAAGTCCTTGGAGACCTGCTGGGCTACGCGACTTTGCGCTGGGTTGGTCGTTTGAAAGGCTAGTAGGACCATCTGACGTTTGTTCAGAATTCTGGCGGTTTCTAGACCCATCTAGGCTTCGTGGTCCAGACTCGTGTGTTTGGTTGTTTGGCTGGTTGTAATAGCCTTCTAATTCGATCGGTTTAGCGCTGCTCTGTTCGTTTTCCCGTGGATCCTTAGTTTCTTGGAGTTGGTTAGGATATGCCTGTGCACCTGAATCATGCGAAACCTGGATTTTCTGATCAACAGCAGGGCCAGTTTCGGAAGTATCCATTTGTTCGCCAAGATGTTCAGATGTTTTTCCGGCGAAAGCAGCATTTGTATTGCCCCGGGGTAAAGTCGCCTGATTTTGAGCAGACCTCCAGCGTAGTTGGTTTCCCACGACATTCCTGACGATTGCGACTCCCCATGGCTTGGGCTTGAATGTTTATTTTCATGTCCATCAAACTCACATGAAGGTATGTCTTTTAACAGTAGGGTGGCTGCTTCTCAGGGACCAATTTACTTGGGACTCTTGCTTTACGCTTGGGTTCTTAACACCAAGCTCATGCGACTTTCCATCATAGTTATCGTTTCTTGCCTCAGCTTCTTCCAAACACTTGTTGCCCATTTTCAACTGTAGAAACTCTCCGGCCTTTATTACTTGTTCCAGCGATCCTGTTATCAACAGACCATACGCTGAGTAGTGCCACTGTATTCCTGTAACCGCTCCTGTCTCATCCAACATAGCTTTACAAACACTTGGTTCAATCCTTTGAAGAATTGTGGGATTCATAGTTGCTGTTACTGTAGTAAAGACGTTTTCAACCTGTAGTGAAAACGAAAGACATTAATGCCACTGTTAATCATATTTTTTAACTAAAATAATTTATTTAGCCGTATACACAAGCATGCTAACATTTTACACGAACATACAGGAGAATAGGAATTTAATATTACCTTACTTATATTAATATTCGTGCGGCATTATAGAATTCGCGCAGAGCCAAGGTGCGCGAAATTAAAACTGAGCGAAAAATAATTCGCGCGAAAAGGCAAAGGGAACTGAAGAGAAAATTTTGATGATTCGGCAAAAAAAGGGGAGATGAACAGAAAAAGAGTGCAAAATAGTGCATTATACACCGTTATCGTAAAAAACCAAATATGCTGTCCTCTTCATCTACCCGCCTCCTGTTTCTATCGGGATATTTTCGTGTTTCCTGCAATCGTAAAGGTAATACGAATCTCTCAGACCTCCTTGAGGTAAAGAAGATCTCCTAAACTTTGAATTACACACAAATCGCACACAATTGCAGTCAGAATTCCAATTCATACTCAAAATAAAATTTGCAAAATCTCTACATTTATCTAGGTAAATGTCCTACCAAAGACATTTTCGATCTTCCCTAATCTGATTTTGGTATACAAACCAATTGCGTGTGGGACATAGATTTCCTTTTAATCCCTACTTTCGTCACTGATATAACGACTTGTTGATCTTTGATGCCCATATTTTTTCTGCATTCGTATAGTTAGGAGATCTGCATAACTTAGGGAAAATTAACCACGTTGAAGCGGAATTAGGTTCTTCCTTGGTGTCCTTTTGTCCCATGCAACTGACAAGTTGCATAGTTACATGTACAGATTTACTTGCTTGTTTATGCCATACACGGGTTTCCTTTGACACCTCTTTATGCGGTCACACTTTGTATATTCTCCGAAAACGGTAAACCAGGGCAACACTAGTAACGCGAATGACTTTTACTAGTATGCTCTCTTTGAAAGGTGCGCGAAATTAAAAATGAGCGAATGTATCGTGTTCAGGGTGCGCGAAATTAAAACGCGCGAATTATGACTGAGCGAAAATAAGTACTAAGCGAATTTAAATACAAGTAAGGTATACTAATTCGTTTTTCAGACTATTCAAAACGTGTGATTGAACTTCTTTTTAAATTTAATGTAGATAGAGGCTTGTGTAACTATCTGGAGGATCAGCTCCTAGTCTGGTGACTGATGAGGACCTTACTAATAGTGATTCTGTGTTATGCGTTTATGTACTCTATGTACCAACGAGAAGGTAAGGAAACTGGTAGCAGGTGATATATACATGTAAGGAATCCAATGAAGTATCTGTTATTATAAAATAACATGTATACTACGCGAGCCCTGATTGGTCAATTGTCGTGTTTGGATCCAAGTATCCAAACACGGAAAATTCCCGCCAAAACGATTTTTTGAAATTGTTGGACAGTATATATATCATATTCACTTGTGATTATTGTATAAACGAAATACCAAATGTTTTTTTCCGTGTTTGCATGGAGACTCTTATCCAAACACTTGGGAAATTGCTCGACTTTCGAAAAGCTAAAAACACTCCCCTACAGCTCGTGTTTTGTTACGCTTTTCTCCAGTCTTGCAATTTCCCGCGTGTTTGGATCAGAGTATCCAAACACGGAAAACCATTTGGTATTTCTTTAATCAGTTCACGTCCAGTATGCACCAATTCCTAGGTTCGGGTTCAGGATTGCATGTATTGGAAAATTCCAGCCAAAGCGATTTTTTCAAATTGTTGGACAGTATATCATATTCACTTGTGATTATTTTATAAAAGAAATACCAAATGTTTTTTTCCGTGTTTGGAGACTCTTATCCAAACACTTGGGAAATTGCTCGACTTTCGAAAAGCTAAAAACACTCGCCTACGGCTCGTGTTTTGTTACGCTTTTCTCCAGTCTTGCAATTTCCCGCGTGTTTGGATCAGAGTATCCAAACACGGAAAACCATTTGGTATTTCTTTAATCAGTTCACGTCCATTATGCACCAATTCCTAGGTTCGGGTTAAGGATTGCATGTATTGGCGTCAGGCCTACATAAAATACCTGGATAATTCTGGACATGAATTTATAACAAAGTGGTTCTGAAATAGTCTTCTGCACGTACCCTCCAGCTTTCCTGTCTTCAACATTTTTTTGCGTTGACTTTCTTTGGGGACGGATCGTATTTTCCCACACGGACATCTTTACCGTTGAGCGTATGGTTTTTCTGCAGGACTTGTTCTGCGACTAAATAATCAAGAAAATCGTATCTACATTTTAATCGATAAAAAGCGTTAGGCATAAATAGACCTACTTTTAGATTTACTAGAAAACGCAATCAGAATGCACGATTTGTAAAAGTTATATACTGTGCTAAAGAGCGATTTCTTGTTTGGCTAAAAAAGTGATGTCAAAAACTTCTCGCTTGTTATTAATTCCGCACGAACGAACGAACGAACGAACGAACGAACGAACGAACGAACGAACGAACGAACGAACGAACGAACGAACGAACGAACGAACGAACGAACGAACGAACGAACGAACGAACGAACGAACGAACGAACGAACGAACGAACGAACGAAGTATTGGATGAGTATGCGTGGCCATAGGTATACTTTTGAGACAGTTTAGAGTTCTTACCATGGGGCTCTGCAAAGATAACCAAAGCTTTTCGGTCTTCAGGAAACATTTTTGCTGTTTCCACTTCGCCACCACCGTTACTTTTCCTTTGGAAATACATAACCACATTGGTTTCTGTAACTCCATCAGGTATATCTGAAACTAGGATTGTTCTCTCCAGATAGACAGCCTCTTGGGTCTTTGAGGGCAGTTCTTCGACCTTTTTTTGGAAAGTAAAATGAATATAAGGCTACTTATTAATAAAACTTAGCCCACGAAACGACTCAGTCCCCTTTTATGGCCCAACTGAGGCATTGTTGTTATTTCTTGTTTATTTTATTTTTTACTTTATTTTTCTATGCTAAAGTTCAATTCAAACTTTTTTTGACTTAAGTCTTTTTTTTTCAATTTTGTTTAACAAAATCGCCACTCTTTCGTTTTCATGAATTCCGTCTACATTTTCACCAATGGTGAAATAGGCTAATAATGTTTTTAACAGTCACTTTGCATTCGTATTATACTGTAATCAACTACAGTGTTACAACATTTGTCAAATTTTAATTCTTTTCGTCACATCACAAGCTACCATACATTTAATTGTATCATATTGCATTGCATTCCACCATAGTGCGTTGCGTTAATTGCAGTTCAGTTCAGTTCAGTTACATTTCATGTTGTGCTGTGTTGTATGTACTATTATTACTTTATGAGCTGCCGTGTTGTGTTGGTTATACAAACTTTAGCAATAGACTATGTGGTAATAGGTGAGAGGTTGTATATATTCAATACAATAAAGACTCGAATATTGTAAAGTATTTATTTTATATGGGATACCCTCATGGATGTGAAGCCATAATGTAATGCAATGTAATGTAATGTAATGTAATGTAATGTAATGTAATGTAATGTCATGTAATATTTAAGAAATAGAAAACATTTTCCGTGGTTCCATAGAGTTATAGAAACACGAGTGGAAGTTTGGGAGAATGAGAAATTGTAGTCGAGTTCTCCCAAACTTCCACAAGTGTTTATATAACTGTATGGGAACACGGAAAAAATGTTTTCTATTTCCTTTATAAAATAACCTGTCGAAAATAATGGCGTATTGAATGGCGTGGACCTTGCCGTGTTTCCATAAAGTTTTTAAAATGTTATTTTATAAAATGTAATGTAACGTTATGTAATGTAATGTAATGTAATGTAATGTAATGTAACGTTATGTTATGTTATGTAATGTAACGTTATGTAATGTCACGTTATGTAACGTAACGTAAAAAAGGGTTAATAGACTATCTCGGTTAACGCTTTATCGCCGAACGATGTCTTTAGTATTTTACTCTGGCTGACGCCAGACGACTTTACTCGTCAATGGAGTGGCTACTGGGCGATAAAGGGTTAAACAAGTCTAAAGCTAAATATTACTTGTATGATATACCTAATTCTTCATCGGCATTACAACCACCCTTTAGCTAAGTAGTCAGAGCGTTTCACTGACTACTTTTGCTTCTTTCTCCATTCTCATTGGAAGAGAACATGAGTCGTGTGTTAATCCGTCCTTAAATTATACCAGCATCGTGTAAACGCAATACGTTTTGACCACTGACCTCTATATAACTGGACTGCGGGTCCACGATACTTTTGTATTACATGAAGTGTCCTCAATTGAACGGCACCATCTTTGATTTTCTAGTTTGCTGATTGGCTAATTTTAGTCCTAACAAGATGGCGCCTGATGGCGTGTATTTGGGCCATTTTTTCGTGGGGCACCCGCAGTCCAGTTGTATAGAGGTCAGTGGTTTTGACTTGTACTTACACACCGTGACACCGACATGATTTTGTTCCATTTCCAAATTGTACCTACATCGTGTAAAGGTGGTCTATTGATTCTAGCCGAATGATGTTGCATTTTTGCAACTGTTACGGTATACAGTATATATTCATACATTCGAAATTTTTATTCACAAAAATCCCTAGAACATGCAGTTTAAATGAGTGAAATGCCAAATATTACTTGTGACATGCCAGTGATTGCTTATAGGGGTGTTTCAAACCACAAATGCCTTATATAGGTTCCCTCGCAATTTGCTGATAAATGCATGATGAGCAGAAAGAAATATAGAATTTATAATTTTTTAGTTTGCTATTAAAGCATAACTCAAAAACGTTATCTTTTCCCAGCTGCAACTACATTCAGAAGGAAGCGTAGTACCAAGACGAAAAGTATTTTATTTCTTTAGACGTTTCAGTTCAAACTTGAACCATCATCAGTAATGTAATTACAATTGAGCGTGCAAGCTTTTATATTAGATAAAGAGGAAGTGAATAAGTAATAACATGAATAGTGAACAATAAAAATTAATTATGGAAATAAGCAAATAGAGATAGACGATAGCTGAAAATTAAAGTGCTTATATCACTTGTGGGGTTTTAACGTATTTGAATAGAGCAAAAAAAGTTAGTTAATAAGTTATTTTGCCGTTTTTGATTTACTTTAATAGTTTCCGAGATATAAGCCTTTAAACATGCCAATTTCGGCTTTTCGCCAAAAATTTCCGTTGTTCATTTTAACACCTTGGGGGCCTGGGGCTCAGGAACGAGTCAATCCAAAACAACTACGTTTCGGCTTATTGATTCACAAAAACACATATTTTTGACTGAAAAATCGAAATGTCGAGCACACACCCGTTTTCCAGTACGCACGAGAGTTCCAACTAAGAAAACAGTCGGCTTAGGTTCCTGAGTCCCAGGCCCCCAAGGTGTTAAAATGAACGACGGAAATTTTTGAGAATTGGCATGTTCAGAAGCCAATATGTCAGGAACTATTTGACTAAATCAAAAACGGCAAAATAACTTATTAACTGATTTTTTCTGCTCTATTTAAATACGTTAAAACCCCACAAGTGATATAAGCACTTTAAGTGACGGAGAATCACTCACGATGGATCCAAAGACTCTCGTGAATCAAAAGGTCAAGCTCATTAGATAATCTATTTAATATAGAAAAATCCTCAAAGGACAGGGCGTGACCAGTTTGCAAATGATGATCTCTAATGGCCGAAGCATGACCTTTAATTTTTTTCTCCATTCTTGTTAACACCCAAATTCAGAAGAAAAGTTTTCAAATTCAAAGGGAAGTGGCTTTTTTCTGAAATAACCCTTTCATTCGTGTTGTCGTGTGACAATTTTGTTTATTATATTCAGAGAAACACCAGACAATTTTGAGCAAAGAGAACTTGTGAGATATCCTGTTCGACACGAGAAATAAATTCCATATTTCCAAGCATCTATCCATCTGTTTATTACAATATTATGAAGAAATATTGACACAAACCTCTGTTTCTTTTTCAGGAAGTTTATAACTCTCCACTTTCACAGATTTTCCCCTTATTATTTGCTCCCTTTTGGCAACCTCTTTGGCAGCTAAATGATTCGGTAATAATTATATATGCTTGCAATATAATGATTTGATATGAATCTGTTCAATATAAAATTTGTTGTTCAGTTTTAAAGCGTACAAGTCAAAAATAGGAAACACCTGTAATTAATCAGAATAGATTTACATAATGTAATTATTAAACTAAGCTACTAGTATTTAACAACCTTATTCGTCCAACAGTTACCTGAAAATATTATCTACTAAATAATAACTGAAAAGCAAACAAACAAACAAGCACATACACAAACAAACAAACAAACAAACAAACAAACAAACAAACAAACAAACAAACAAACAAACAAACAAACAAACAAACAAACAAACAAACAAACAAACAAACAAACAAACAAACAAACAAACAAACAAACAAACAAACAAACACAAACACAAACAAACAAACAAACAAACAAACAAACAAACAAACAAACAAACAAACAAACAAACAAACAAACAAACAAACAAACAAACAAACAAACAAACAAACAAACAAACAAACAAACAAACAAACAAACAAACAAACAAACAAACAAACAAACAAACAAACAAACAAACAAACAAACAAACAAACAAACAAACAAACAAACAAACAAACAAACAAACAAACAAACAAACAAGGGCTCTGCTCAAAACGTTAGTGTTTCGTTGCTAAAAATCTCGCCAGTCCAAAACCAGTTCTTGCTTTCCTATATAACAACAACAACAACAGCAATAACAACAACAACAACAGCAATAACAATAACAACAGCAATAACAACAACAACAACAACAACAACAACAACAACAACAACAACAACAACAACAACAACAACAACAACAACAAAACATACAAAGCAACAAAAGACGTAGGCATGCTGTAAACATAATTCAATCGCATTCATTTGTGGAATTTGTGGAAATGCTACTCTTATATTTATATTTCGCAAAATAAACAATAAAAAGACTAAGATTAATACTTGTTACTTGATTTTCACCTTTTTACCAATGATAATTGAATGAATGAATAAATAAATAAATAGAATGAATGAATTAATATATTAATCTTACCTTCTGGATCTGCAAACACAATCAAAGCTTTTAGACCATCGGGTGACTGTGTCACTTCTTCAATTTCACCTCCTCCATTCTTTTTTCTTTGGAAGTGAATATGCAAAGTGTTTTTTGTTACTCCTTCCGGGATATCAGTTACTGAAATAGTTCTTACGTCCTTTGAAATCTGATTGTTGGGAAGAACAATTAATAACGTCATTTAATCAGTCGTAACTTAATTCGTAACACCGTATGCTTGCAAGAGTAATTATTGTTTTTAAAGTGTCTATCTGCTGAATATAGTCTTTGAGTTATAAACTCTCAAATTTTTCCATGCATATAGCTTATATCTGTTTTTAAGGAATTAATCACTCGGTTAGAGCGCTTGATGGCTTATGCAGTTGGACAATTATACATAACAATGTATTTTAATATTAATATTATAATCCAACGGTATATGTCATCTGCCCTATATACTTGTTCCCAGTTTTATCTTATTTTGTAATGTTAGGAAGACAACTGGCACTTAATATATATTTATTTAATTTTCTGGAAATTGGTTATTCAAGTTATAAAATTTAAATTTGTTTTATCGCTAAATTTTTGACAAACCTTGTTTTCTGTTACAGGTGCTTTATAGTCTTTATGACGTTTCATTGTCACAACTTTTCCTTTTATTATTTGCTCTTTGGTCGCAACTGCTCTAGCAACTAAAAATATAATTGCATGGAAAAGTTCACATTTTATAACATCCCACAATTGTTGGAAGCTTAAACAACAATACAGGGCGATTATCATTTTAACTTTGTGAGCTTCTTTAGAGGGTTTAAATTTATCTAATGTCATCAGAAATTCTAATCAACATATAAGCTATAGACTAAGTCTAACTTTTAATCATTAAACCATAACTGTTTGGACTTCCAAATAAAATCGTCTGGAGTTAACATAAAATGAATAGTATATGATAAGTTGTACGTATATATGTGTACGTGGTGTGTTTGCATGCAAGTTTGGGGTAATGTATATAGCAGACAGGGTTCGAACCTACAATCTTCTAATGACCGCGGTTATACACGCTTGAGCTGAGCGTCTGTATAACAGGTCATTAGAAGGTTGCAAGTTCGAACCTTGCCTGGGGCTAAGGAATCTTTTCTGAGTAATTGAGCTTGCTGAAGTTGCCGAAATACGAACACTGTCACTGGCCACTATAAAGGTTGACTAATATTAATTTAAGTAGCATGTTTATTAATTCGACTAAGAACATTTAATAACTGAATGAAGATGACCATGCAGACACTAAACGCAGAAAAAACAAGGTGCAGCATAATTTGCCAAGACGAAAGTTGACAGATAACAAAATACCCTTGTTATTTTACCTTCTGGATCTTCAAAAACAATCATAGCTTCCCGACCATCTCGTGAAAGTCTCACTTCCTCAATTTCACCACCTTCATTTCTTCTCTTTTGAAAATAAATTTGTAGACTACTTGTTGTTGCTCCATCTGGAATATCTGAAACCAAAACCGTTCTTGCTTTCTTTAAATTTTGCAGGTCCTTTTGAAGTGAAGTAGAACTAAAGTTAGTTGAGGTACGCTACAAGTGATTGTTAGAAACAAAAACCTAGGTGAGCAACTATTAATGACAATTAAGTTTGAAGCTAGCATTATACTGGAGAGGGATAATATTCAGTAATTTCTAAAATATCGAGCGAAAAATCATGTCGAAATCAAAGTCAGAGTTGGGAAAAGTTTTCAAACTTCTTCCTGGTATGATTTCAAGTTTTCACAACTTTCCTCAAAGTAGCAGAAATTTTTGACTTTCGTGCGCGACATTCATAAATAGCGTAATTTTCACCTAGACTGGTTTTGCTATACTAGTGCTGAGTACGTGACTGCTAGTCTGCTACTAACTGTTGCTAACTACCTCCATGTTTTACCGTTATACCTCCAACTGTACGGAAAGGCAGATTAATTAGGTGTCTCACCGTGACTGCTGTCACTGTTGCGCATTTGTTAGTTAGTCAGTGTTTAGTAGCAAATCATTCCACCTTAATCGACATAGTCTTTAACCCTTTACCGGGCAGATTACCAGAGGTCTCGACTTGACGAGTAAAATCGTCTGGCGTTAGCCACAGTAAAATTAATAAATTGCCAAATGGCAACCATGCCCAGTAAACGGTTAGCATCCTGCCAGAATACTAATTAGAATTTTCAGTCATAGACCTTAAACTTGTTTTATAACTTGTAATGTCTAACGTGTTTTTACTTCAAACCTTCCTCACTATATAGTAAACCTTCCTCACGGGTGGTGCTCTCATACCCACAGCTTTTTTTGGCTCCTCTGCGTGATCATGTAAGCTTACGATCCGACTAATAACAATTCGACATTTACAGTAAACACAATTAAAACGGCACTTTTCAAACGTGAAATTTATCATAGATTTCAACCAACTTAGTTCGGAGAAAATCTCACATATATAGGTACGATAAATATTTTATAAGACATGCAGTGTGACGTTATTAACGGTGTAGAACATAATTAACACGACAACTTACAAACCTGCTGGCTTGTTGACTGGTACTTCTTTACATCAACGACATTCCATTCAATACCATGTGTTCTCCTGAGCACTTTTTCTACGACTAGTGAATCAAATATTTTGGAAGCACTTTAGTTCTATAAGAAAGTGCTTTACTAGCATTACAAAAAATGAGGAAGTTTACAAGAGTATTAATATTATAATCCAATCTTACCAGAGCCCCACTTAACCCTTTCATGCGCATTATAGTGTGGTACACTTTATCATTTTATTCTGTCTAACGCTATAGATAATTTTATTTTGGGGAGACGTTTTGGAAAGCCACGCATGCATGAAAAGGTTAAACCAGCTTCAGCTGAATTACTGGGCAGTGGGCAATGGGTATCTCTGGAAACATTTGGCATATAAAGAATTGATTCCATGCAAGCAGGAATCGAGCCCACAACTTTCTGATAACCGGTGAGACTCTCTAATCATTGAGATACTAAGACTATATAGATAACAGTGGCGTAGCCAAGGGGGGGGAGGGGGGTTTCTCGTAATCTGGTATTGGGTTCTCGCAGTCTGGACCAAGCTGATGTTGATCCTTTTCTAGTTCTTCAGTTTAGCCGAGGTGAATAAAAATAAAACAAACGAATTGTTCTGATTAGTATCAGTAAATTCAGCACTCATGAGGGGAAATTAAAGGAAACTTTTACTGCTAGAATGAATTACCTTCACGATGTTAAAAATATATTTAAGGTCCATACGTGTAGTTTACGCATATAATACGAATTTGAACGGAGCCATTGTGCCTGCACTGACCGACATTTTGGTCAGGCGCTATTTACGTGTAAGATATCACGTACAGAGCAAGAATTTGCTTGCATAACAATACAAAGGCAAAATATGAAGTTTGTCAAGGTCTAAAAGGTTCTGTTTACACTAACGAACATTTGGATCATGTTCTTGTGTGTAGATTTCACCGTACAAATTTGACCGAAGACTTTGCTGGAACTGGCACATGTGGTTTAAAACTGTCAATGCCAGGTAATTTGAAAACCGTTTATTTTAGCCGAAGTAATTGTATATCGATATTATTGAATGAAACCTTTACGCCACGGCCCACGGGTATTATTAATAGCATGAATTTACGATTTTATTATCTCCAAATTAAATTAGTGTAATGTGACCCCAGCCTTTTATCCTTCCGAGGTCGATAAATGAGCACCAGCATAATCCTGGGGTAATGTGATCAAAATTGGTCAAGGGATAGGAGTTGCGCCCTCTTAAAATTTTAATCCTTTCCTCGTGCCCCACCCCTACCCTCGGGTAGTAGCAAAAGAAAAAGGAGCATTCGTGTTGCCTCCAACTGCAGTCGACCTACTTACTTACTTCATTTGCAAAATACAGTTGTGTGTGATAGTATGTTCTATGTATCATGTACCAATCTCTTAATCATACCATAGCAATCATTCTTGTACTGAGGTACATCTTGTAATAACTTTTTTATCTTCACCACATTAAATGGGCCAGTTTCTGTTTTAGTGTAATATCTGTGTTTACATGATCATTACATATTTATATAGTTTCTTCTGCAACTCAAGTAGTAGTACTAGATGCATGTATGCATGCACATGTCAGCAGACATACGTACACGTTGCGTACCTATTTTTATTCTATATCCTAAATCGTGTATACCTTTGCAATCGTTGCCAGATGATGACTGCTCTAGCATCTTCTCGTATTTCTTTCCAACTATTCCATCCTCAACTCTCCCTAAATTGTTTGCCATCTCTGCAAATCTCCATACATCTACCCGGTCCCAGCTATAACAAATCGTGTCATCATTAACGGGTTTCATGTTTCTAGGACGTTCTTTCTTAAAATTTTCTGCGTTGTCTTGAATCATTTTCTGCGACGAGAGAATCTCCTCGTCATTTCCTTTCTCCAAGAGACTTGTTGAAAGCTGAACAGAGCGTTTCACGTTATCAACATAACTTCTTACTTCGCTTGTCTGGGCTTCCAGCTCGCTTCGTTTTTTACTATGAATTTTGTCGACTTCATTTAGTAGAGATCGAGTGTTTTTGTCTAATATTTGGCTAAACGTATTTAACATGTCTTGTTTTTTCTGATTGATCTCGGATTTCACAGTTTTTGCGTTGCGATCGAGCGATTGTGTTAAATTTGATATCGACTCTAACAATTGTGTGCCTTCTTGTAACTGCTGTGTGAACGTGGCACAACTGGAAACCAAATGTTGCTTTTCTTTCTCGGCCGCTTTTGCTACTGGAAGCCAAGAATGATCAGGTTTCTCGTGGTTAAAATCCGTGCAGTCTCGACAAATGAGCTCCTGGCATGTCTCACAATAAAACTTCAGCGTCTTCTTATGTTCTTGGCAGTGTAGCTTTCTCCTGATCTTTCTTTGATTCTCCGGTTTCGCTAACTCGTCCATCGAAAGAACCGAATGATTGACGAAGCCACGATAGCTGTTGTGAACTGTCTGACATTCGTGGCATAAAAATACTTCGCAGGTTATACAACGACCGACTGAAGGTCCTTGGCAGTGAGTACAAAGAACAACTTTTAGTCGATTTTGAACGGCCATGACCTCCAACATATTGAAGATAAAATGGTTGGGTGTCATGTCTGCTACTTCCTCTCCGGGATTCAAAGTGAATTGTCTACGGCAGTTCGGGCAGTTGAAGTCCTTTACCTGTCGGCCAACTTCCTTTTCACGATGGTTCTTTACGAATCTTTCCAAGCAGGACATGCAATAAGAATGAAAGCAAGGCAATGTTCGTGGATCTTTTACTGTTTCCAAACATATTGAACATTCGAGAAGGCTCTCCAGTTTACCAATCGAGACAGCTTCTAAAGAACACGCCATTCGAAACGATACTATTCTGAATCGGGATTTTAAGATGCTATTTACTATATATAACTATACTGACATAGAAGAGTACGCTAATAATGCTATATACAGTCTGAAATGAACGCCTTCGTTGTACAAGGCTTCCGCTGTTGCTATAAATGAACTTTTATCACGTGCTCAATTGTTTGCATAGGCATATATGTTACAATAATGATTTCAGACAATCATTGTCATGAATGATTTACACATTGACATTGTAAACCATTTTTTGCTCGAGAAACCTAAATGCCAAAGTAACAGTTTATAACATATTAGCAAAGTCAGTAAACCTAGCTTAGTATAAGAGACTTATCGGCTATTACACGGTTTGCTTCGTAATCATGATCTGATGAAATGATTATAATAGCTAATCTTTTCTTGGAAGATAGATTCCTGGTACTAACTAGGAATTAAGGATGGTTTCCGTTTGTATAAATTACATTTAATTATTAATTTATCACGTGCCTATTGTTTTTATCGACTTGCAGATCATTGCAGTAATAACTTCCAGACAAACATATTCCAAAACTCTGATAGACAACATGTTGGAAAAGCTAAAGAATGCATATCTGGTTAAACAATTTTGATAGATAGTTTATACTTGGAAAATAAATTATTTGTATTAATAGTTTAAAAGTATATCCATTTAGATATACTGAAAATACGTTAAGGCATCTTTGTCCAGCGTTTTTCTAGAGGTGAATACAATTGTCTGGTGTTAACCAGAATAAAATACTAAATATCTATACGGACCGGAACGAGTTAAATTTTTTTTCTGTAAAAAAGTAGAAGGAAGGAAGGAAGGAAGGAAGGAAGGAAGGAAGGAAGGAAGGAAGGAAGGAAGGAAGGAAGGAAGGAAGGAAGGAAGGAAGGAAGGAAGGAGGGAGGGAGGGAGGGAGGGAGGGAGGGAGGGAGGGAGGGAGGGAGGGAGGGAGGGAGGGAGGGAGGGAGGGAGGGAGGGAGGGAGGGAAGGGAGGGAAGGGAGGGAAGGGAGGGAAGGGAGGGAAGGGAGGGAAGGGAGGGAAGGGAGGGAAGGGAGGGAAGGGAGGGAAGGGAGGGAAGGGAGGGAAGGGAGGGAAGGGAGGGAAGGGAGGAAGGAGGGAGGGAGGGAGGGAGGGAGGGAGGGAGGGAGGGAGGGAAGGAGGAAGGAAGGAAGGAGGGAAGCGAGGGAGCGAGGGAGGGAGCGAGGGAGGGAGCGAGGGAGGGAGCGAGGGAGGGAGCGTGGGAGCGAGGGAGCGAGGGAGGAGGGAGGGAGGGAGGGAGGGAGGGAGGGAGGGAGGGAGGGAGGGAGGGAGGGAGGAAGGAAGGAAGGAAGGAAGGAAGGAAGGAGGGAAGGAAAGAAAGAAGGAAGGAAGGAAGGAGTAAACTGCCGAGACTTTTAGTAACGAAATACTGACGTTTGAAACATCACTTTTTCGCTGCTAAAAATTTTGGCAGTTTAATACCTCTCTTGAAATAGGACTAAACACAAAATTTGATATGTAGAGCTTACCTATTCTTTTTTTACTTTGTCTGAATTAAATTAAATAGGATTGTTGATTGGAGATTTTACATATTTAGGATTTCTGGAGGAATTCCAGCCTTCTGAGAAGACTTGTAATACATCTTCCTTTTCTAAAATTTCATTTTCGCGCACTTTTTCGCTGTTAAAGTTGACCGAAGTGACGTCCACGCAGGCATTTGTCTATATATAAGATTAAAAACACTTTACAGATTCCTGCGTATACGTCACTTCTGTCAACTTTAAAGCCGGTTTTCCACAAGGCGATTTTTTTCGCGCGAAGCGACTTTCTTTTGTTCGTTTTCAATAGATTACTGATTAGTTCCAGCTGAGAGCTCATGAGACGAAAGAAAAAGTCGCTTCGCGAGAAAAAAGTCGCCAAGTGGAAAACCGGCTGAACAGTGCAAAAGTCCATGAAGATGAAATTTTAGAAAAGGAAGATATATTACAAATCCACTATATCTTTTTTTCTTCCTTTGGCGAGTAAAATCGTCATACGTTATTCTCTGTGTGAAGTAATAAAAGTCTACTATTGCATGCAGTGAAAGAGATGTACACGTCATGATTGCTGCTTATTTCTACTGTTATACACGTACTTAAAGCCACTATTTAATTTATGTTTGAGCTTCTACATTTATAATCTGGCGTTTATACTTCGAACAACCTAACCCACATCGCAAGTTAATAACAAAATTAACATGTGCTGATTTTTACTATTTTCACTGTTTCATCTACATAAGTTACATTGAAAGTAATTTTTAAAGTTATTTATGAACTTGTATATTTATAACCAACACTACAATGTCTTCAACCGGTTCTCTAATTAAGCTAGATAAATTTGATATATAGATACGTTTACGACGATACGATAATTGGGCATTTATACCACTTGTTCAAACATCACCTACATCTAAAGTTATTATGCTGTTTAATTATGAAATTAACATGTGAATTTAAAATAATCGTATCATCATTAAACAGGCTTAGCCTCCTCCGCAGGCAACTCTGTGTCTTCCCAGATGCGTGAGCTGATTTATCCGAGCATTATTTATAGCTAACTGACAATTATAATTCAGATATAGGCGACTGTATCTGGGAAATGGGGAATTGTGGGGCCAAATATATAGGATTTGAGAAGGGATTGGATATTCGGTATTCATTTTCGATATTCGGCAGGCAAATCCTCCCTTATTTATTTTTTCATTCCCTCCTTCGTCTCCAGACTTCGCTCTGCCATATGATCACAATATAGACACAGGTACCTATGCCAGCTCGTGTCAGATCAGTAATGTCAGCTAGCTAGCAGAGTCAGTTAATAAATATTATGCTCGGATAAATCCGGCTCACACATCTGGGAAGACACAGTTGCCTGCAGAGGAGGCTAAAACAGGCTATGTCACGTTATTTTTAGCCTCAATTGTCTTACGTTGATATTCTGAGCTACAAACTTCAAACTCAAAGCGGTACATTAATTTGATTGTGAAATACAAGTAACCTAACGACTATGGAGGATTTCTGAACCTTTAAGACCAAAGTTTTTATACAAGTTGACCTAAACTTGATCGCTGCCAGGCTAACAGAAATCAAGGTGTCACATTTTGCAATCCTTTTCAATCTCTCTTTAATTTTGAGCATCCGTACTTCCGTGCAGGTTTCTAGTATCCCTTTTATGTTTTTACATAATATAAAACTGTCATCATGAGATTTTGCGCAATTTTAAAACAATTGTGTGTCTGTACGACTGATCGCTAAAAATTGTGTGTGACATAGCTCTTTTCAGTACTATCACGTATTTAACGTTTCCCGTGCTAAAACTGCTTTGTAAATTCTTTGATGTATTCTTCCACACATTTTGAAGTCTTGCGATAAACGATGCGAATTTCTTCAATGGAGTTGTTGTCGAGTGGGCTATTTGCGTCCATAAACTCTTTTATTACTTCAAACAGCAAGCGCGCACTGACTGCTGGGGAAAGGTTGGCAATATTTGGAGTAACGACTGGAAAACAGATTGACTTCACTCTATTTTCGTTTGCTTTTTTGAGAGTGTTGTGGCACGTTTCTTTCAGGCTAAGACGCAGAACCTCCTGACGTCGCTCCTTGGACATTTCTGGGAGGATGACGTGGATAACGATTTGACAAGGCAACGAGCCAGCGCTTGTTATCGTCACCATATTGGTTATAAGGGACCCATTCCAGGCAATCTTATCTCTGCATACTTTCCAGAACTCTTCGCCTGCTGCTTCTCTTATAGCGCACGGTAACCCAGTCTTGTGCATCAGGTCTTTGTCTGTGAAGTTCACAATCGCATCACATTCTTGCTTCTGTATTTCGCCCAACGTAAGTATCACCCGTGTTCCTTTGCAAGAGGCCACCATTGGATCAGTTGGAATCGTTCCTTTCTTTTTCGAAACTGGAGTACCCCTTTCGAGTGCTTCCATGGCATTTCGATGAAACATCTCAACATTTTCAGCATTTCCAATCAAAGTGAATACGTCAGGACTGGATTCGTCTATCATTATATCAGATCGGCCTCTCTGTCTTGACATTGATTTCTTGATCTTCTCGGCATCGTCAGCACTGAACTGTCTGAGATCCAACGTAGCTCTTGTCAGGTTTTTAGACGTTGTCTCGTAGAACTGTTGAAGCTTTCTCGTTAGCTCATCGAATTCCGACAGTTTGAACCCACGCATCGGTTTCAAAGTGAGCCTCTTGTCTTCGGAGAGCACCACGTCCACGTGATTTTGACTCTTGAAGGTTTCAAGATCTTCTTTGTATACTTGCTGGATGAACTGTGCAACACTGATAGAAGATGGTTCGTTGGGTTCGTCATGTAATTTGATTTTCTCCAAACTATTTTGAAGGAATTCCAATGGGTCATTTTGACCGTTCTCGTAGTTTGGTCTCGGGTTTTCGTAGTTTGATCTCTCGTTCTCGTAGTTTGGCTTCTCGTTCTTGTAGTCTGGTTTCTCGTTCTTATAGATCGCATCGCATTCTTGCTTTTGTATTTCGCCCAACATAGGTATCACCCGTGTCCCTTTGCGAGACGCCACCATTGGATCAGTTGGAATCGTTCCTTTGTTTTCGGAAACTGGAGTATCCCTTTGGAGTGCTTCCATGGCATTTCCATGAAACAAAAAATAAAAAGAAAAATTGTGATTAATAGATAAAAGTTATGCAGCTTCCAAACTGTGAAAGCATTTGCAAAATTGAAGGATACATCACTGCGGAAATTTATCACCTTCACGATGTTTAAATTATATTTAACATCACCAGTGTAATCTTGATATAGAAAAAAATTATTATTATAAGTAATAACATGACTTGAGGGAAATTAGCGATTAAATTTCCCCACCGCGGAGGGAAGATTTGTGAAAGGCCCGAGGCAGCAAAGGGGAAATTTAATCGCTAATTTCCCGAAGTCATGTGATTAGTTTGTAATATTATGATCGCCGAGGAAAACTTTGAGAATCTTACCGACAGGAAATTTACACGGTTGATCAGAGAAGTTGCATCTAATTTTCCCGTGCATGTTGATGAGGGAAAATATATGCAAGTGGGAAATTTAGAAGAAGACAAAGGATTTCTTTGTCTTCTAATTTTCCCTCATCAACATCCACGGGAAAATTAGAAGACAAAGGATAAATTTCCCTCTTGCATGAGCGATGAGGGAAATACGAGGTTTACATTCCCTTGGAGAACAAAATAATCCGAGGCGATCATCGTATTATCATAATTATGTACCAATTACAATAATTTGTTTAGAAGATTTCATCTTGGAATATCATGAGCATCATCCTGTGTTTGATTAAATGAAATTTATGAGAAATTATATTTATAGTAACCCAATATAGGGGGGCAACTACGCCTTCTTTAAGAAATTAATGCAATTTTTTTTTTTATTTAAACATATATTTTGTAAGAGTTTGCCCCCAAAGCACAAATGCCTTATCCATAGGTGTGCGAGGTGGGGGGGGGGGGGGAAGCTGCTCCCCAGATGAATGGAAATGTTGCTTTGTCGGGCATATTTTCGACCTAAGTCGGGCAAAAAATATAGGGAAGAAATAGGATGAAAATAAGGAAAAGGTGGGTTTTTTATATCAAAAGTCAGGGAATTTCTGTTTCAGTCAGGCAAAATTTTCTCCGTTCCCCTCCTATAAATTTGTGCCCGTACTCCTATGGGCTTATATAGGGAGATCACACCAAAAAAAAAAAAAGGAAAAAAAAGTACAATTAATTATAGTTTTTATCTATTTTCTATATAGAACTGATTATAGTTTTTATTCTACATTCTAAATCTCGTATACCTTTGCAATCGCCAGGTGAGGACTGCTCTAAAATCTTCTCGTATTTCTTTCCAACTATTCCATCCTCAACTCTCCCTAAATTGTTTGCCATCTCTGCAAATCTCCTTACATCTACCCGGTGCCATCTGTAACAAATCTTGTCATCATTAACGGGTTTCATGTTTCTAGGACGTTCTTTCTTAAAATTATCTGCGTTGTCTTGAATCATTTTCTGCGACGAGAGAATCTCCTCGTCATTTCCTTTCTCCAAGAGACTCGTAGAAAGCTGAACGGAGCGTTTCACATTATCAACATAACTTCTTACTTCGCCTGTCTGGGCTTCCAGCTCACTTCGTTTTTTACTATGAATTTTGTCGACTTCATTTAGTAGAGATCGAGTGTTTTTGTCTAATATTTGGCTAAACGTATTTAACATGTCTTGTTTTTTCTGATTGATCTCGGATTTCACAGTTTTTGCGTTGCGATCGAGCGATTGTGTTAAATTTAATATCGCCTCTAACAATTGTGTGCCTTCTTGTAACTGTTGTGTGAACGTGGCGCAACTGGAATCCAAATGCTGCTTTTCTTTCTCGGCCGCTTTTGCTACTGGAAGCCAAGAATGCTCGGGTTTCTCGTGGTTAAAATCCGTGCAGTCTCGACAAATGAGCTCCTGGCATGTCTCACAATAAAACTTCAGCGTCTTCTTATGTTCTTGGCAGTGTAGCTTTCTCCTGATCTTTCTTTGATTCTCCGGTTTCGCTAACTCGTCCATCGAAAGAACCGAATGATTGACGAAGCCACGATAGCTGTTGTGAACTGTCTGACATTCGTGGCATAAAAATACTTCGCAGGTTATACAACGACCGACTGAAGGTCCTTGGCAGTGAGTACAAAGAACAACTTTTAGTCGATTTTGAACGGCCATTACCTCCAACATATTGAAGATAAAATGGTTGGGTGTCATGTCTGCTACTTCCTCTCCGGGATTCAAAGTGAACTGTCTACGGCAGTTCGGGCAGTTGAAGTCCTTTACCTGTCGGCCAACTTCATTTTCACGATGGTTCTTCACGAATCTTTCCAGGCAAGCTTTGCAATAAGAATGAAAGCAAGGCAACGTTCGTGGATCTTTCACTGTTTCCAAACATATCGAACATTCGAGAAGGCTCTCCAGTTTACCAATCGAGACAGATTCTAAAGAACACGCCATTCGAAACGATACTATTCTGAATCGGGATTTTAAGATGCTATTTACTATATATAACTATACTGACATAGAAGAGTACGCTAATAACGCTATATACCGTCTGAAATGAACGCCTTCATTGTACAAGGCTTCCGCTGTTGCTTATATGAACTTTTATCACGTGCTCAATTGTTTGCATAGGCATATATAATGATTTCAGACAATCATTGTCATGAATGATTTACACATTGACATTGTAAACCATTTTTTGCTCGAGAAACCTAAATGCCAAAGTAACAGTTTATAACATATTAGCAAAGTCAGTAAACCTTAGTATAAGAGACTTATCGGCTATTACACGGTTTGCTTCGTAATCATGATCTGATGAAATGATTATAATAGCTAATCTTTTCTTGGAAGATAGATTCCTGGTACTATATACTAGGAATTAAGGATGGTTTCCGTTTGTATAAATTACATTTAATTATTAATTTATCACGTGCCTATTGTTTTTATCGACTTGCAGATCATTGCAATAATAACTTCCAGACAAACATTCCAAAACTCTGATAGACAACATGTTGGAAAAGCTAAAGAATGCATATCTGGTTAAACAATTTTGATAGATAGTTTATACTTGGAAAATAAATTATTTGTATTAATAGTTTAAAAGTATATCCATTTAGATATACTGAAAATACGTTAACGCATCTTTGTCCAGCGTTTTTCTAGAGGTGAATACAATTGTCTGGTGTTAACCAGAATAAAATACTAAATATCTATACGGACCGGAACGAGTTAAATTTTTTTTCTGTAAAAAAGTAGAGAGTAGGAAGGAAGGAAGGATGCAAGCAAGCAAGCAAGCAAGCAAGCAAGCAAGCAAGCAAGCAAGCAAGCAAGCAAGCAAGCAAGCAAGCAAGCAAGCAAGCAAGCAAGCAAGCAAGCAAGCAAGCAAGCAAGCAAGCAAGCAAGCAAGGAAGGAGTAAACTGCCGAGACGTTTAGTAACGAAATACTGACGTTTCGAGCTGGAGCTCTTTATCACAGTGAAAAAAAAGACTCCGCTTGAAACATCACTTTTTCGCTGCTAAAAAATTTGGCAAGTTAATACCTCTCTTGAAATAGGACTAAACACAAAATTTGATATGTACAGTTTACCTATTCTTTTTTTAGTTTGTCTAAGTTAAATTAAATATGATTGTAGCACAGGCTTATTGTTTTAAAGTGCCATCATGATTTGGGATTTTACATATTTAGGATATTTGGAGGAATTGGAGCCTTCTGAGAAGATTTGTAATATATCTTCCTTTTCTAAAATTTCATTTTCGTGGACTTTTTCGCTGTTAAAGTTGACAGAAGTGACGTCCACGCAGGTATTTGTTTATATATAAGATTAAAAACACTTTACAGATTACTGCGGTTTTCCACTAGGCGATTTTTTTCGCGCGAAGCGACTTTCTTTTGTTCGAATTCAGTAGATTTCTGATTAGTTCTAGCTCAGAGCTCATGAGACGAAAGAAAAAGTCGCTTCGCGAGAAAAAAGTCGCCAAGTGGAAAACCGGCTTAACAGCGAAAAAGACCATGAAGATGAAATTTTAGAAAAGGGAAATGTATTACAAATCCACTATATCTTTTTTTCTTCCTTTGGCGAGTAAAATCGTCGTACGTTATTCTCGGAGTGAAGTAATAAAAGTCTGCTATTGCATATTGCAGTTAAAGAGATGTACAAGTCATGATTGCTGCTTATTTCTACTGTTATACATGTACTTAAAGCCACTATTTAATTTATGTTTGAGCTTCTACATTTATAATCTGGCATTTATACTTCGAACAACCTATCCTTCATTGCAAGTTAATAACAAAATTAACATGTGCTGATTTTTACTATTTTCACTGTTTCATCTACATAAGTTACATTGAAAGCAATTTTTAAATTTATTTATGAACTTGTACATTTATAACCAACACTACAATGTCTTCAACCAGTTCTCCAATTAAGCTAGATAGATTTGATATATAGATAAAGTTTACGACGATACGACAATCGGGCATTTATACCACTTGTCCGAACATCGCCTACATCTAAAGTTATTATGCTGCTTAATTATGAAATTAAGATGTGAATTTAATATATCGTATCATCATTAAACAGGCTTAGCCTCCTCCGCAGGCAACACTGTGTCTTCCCAGATGAGCTGATTTATCCGAGCATTATTTATAGCTAACTGACAATTATAATTCAGATATAGGCGACTGTATCTGGGAAATGGGGAATTGTGGGGATAGATAGGATTTGACAAGGGATTGGACGACCAGCTCCCTCCTTCGTCTCCAGACTTCGCTCTGCCATATGATCACAATAGACACAGGTACCTATGCCAGCTCGTGTCAGATCAGTAATGTCAGCTAGCTAGCAGAGTCAGGTAATAAATATTATGCTCGGATAAATCAGCTCACAGAGTTGGGAAGACACACAGTCGCCTGCGGAGGAAGCTAAAACAGGCTATGTCACGTTATTTTTAGCCTCAATTGTCTTACGTTGATATTCTGAGCTACAAACTTTAAAATTAAAGCTGTACATCAATTTGATTGTGAAATACAAGTCACCTAACGACTATGGAGGATTTGTGAACCTTTAAGACCAAAGTTTTTACACAAATTGACCTAAACTTGATCGCTGCCAGGCTAACAGAAACCAAGGTGTTACATTTACAATCCTTTTCAATCTCTCTTTAATTTTGATCATCCGTACTTCCGTGCAGGTTTCTAGTATCCCTTTTATGTTTTTACATAATATAAAACTGTCATCATGAGATTTTGTGCAATTTTAAAACAATTGTGTTTCTGCAAGATTGATTGCTAAAAAGTGTGTGTGACATAGCTCTTTTCAATACTATCACTTATTTAACGTTTCCCGTGCTAAAACTGCTTTGTAAATTCTTTGATGTATTCTTCCACACATTTTGAAGTCTTGCGATAAACGATGCGAATTTCTTGAATGGAGTTGTTGTCGAGTGGGCTATTCGCGTCCATAAACTCTTTTATTACTTCAAACAGCAAGCGCGCACTGACTGCTGGGGAAAGGTTGGCAATATCTGGAGTAACGACTGGAAAACAGATTGACTTCACTCTATTTTCGTTTGCTTTTTTGAGAGCGTTGTGGCCCGTTTCTTTCAGGCTAAGACGCAAAAACTCCTGACGTCGCTCCTTGGACATTTCTGGGAGGATGGCGTGGATAACGATTTGACAAGGCAACGAGCCAGCGCTTGTTAACGTCACCATATTGGTTATAAGGGACCCATTCCTGGCAATCTTATCTCTGCATACTTTCCAGAACTCTTCGCCTGCTGCTTCTCTTATAGCGCACGGTAACCCAGTCTTGTGCATCAGGTCTTTGTCTGTGAAGTTCACAATCGCATCACATTCTTGCTTCTGTATTTCGCCCAACGTAAGTATCACCCGTGTTCCTTTGCAAGAGGCCACCATTGGATCAGTTGGAATCGTTCCTTTCTTTTTCGAAACTGGAGTACCCCTTTCGAGTGCTTCCATGGCATTTCGATGAAACATCTCAACATTTTCAGCATTTCCAATCAAAGTGAATACGTCAGGACTGGATTCGTCTATCATTATATCAGATCGGCCTCTCTGTCTTGACATTGATTTCTTGATCTTCTCGGCATCGTCAGCACTGAACTGTCTGAGATCCAACGTAGCTCTTGTCAGGTTTTTAGACGTTGTCTCGTAGAACTGTTGAAGCTTTCTCGTTAGCTCATCGAATTCCGACAGTTTGAACCCACGCATCGGTTTCAAAGTGAGCCTCTTGTCTTCGGAGAGCACCACGTCCACGTGATTTTGACTCTTGAAGGTTTCAAGATCTTCTTTGTATACTTGCTGGATGAACTGTGCAACACTGATAGAAGATGGTTCGTTGGGTTCGTCATGTAATTTGATTTTCTCCAAACTATTTTGAAGGAATTCCAATGGGTCATTTTGACCGTTCTCGTAGTTTGGTCTCGGGTTTTCGTAGTTTGATCTCTCGTTCTCGTAGTTTGGCTTCTCGTTCTTGTAGTCTGGTTTCTCGTTCTTATAGATCGCATCGCATTCTTGCTTTTGTATTTCGCCCAACATAGGTATCACCCGTGTCCCTTTGCGAGACGCCACCATTGGATCAGTTGGAATCGTTCCTTTGTTTTCGGAAACTGGAGTATCCCTTTGGAGTGCTTCCATGGCATTTCCATGAAACAAAAAATAAAAAGAAAAATTGTGATTAATAGATAAAAGTTATGCAGCTTCCAAACTGTGAAAGCATTTGCAAAATTGAAGGATACATCACTGCGGAAATTTATCACCTTCACGATGTTTAAATTATATTTAACATCACCAGTGTAATCTTGATATAGAAAAAAATTATTATTATAAGTAATAACATGACTTGAGGGAAATTAGCGATTAAATTTCCCCACCGCGGAGGGAAGATTTGTGAAAGGCCCGAGGCAGCAAAGGGGAAATTTAATCGCTAATTTCCCGAAGTCATGTGATTAGTTTGTAATATTATGATCGCCGAGGAAAACTTTGAGAATCTTACCGACAGGAAATTTACACGGTTGATCAGAGAAGTTGCATCTAATTTTCCCGTGCATGTTGATGAGGGAAAATATATGCAAGTGGGAAATTTAGAAGAAGACAAAGGATTTCTTTGTCTTCTAATTTTCCCTCATCAACATCCACGGGAAAATTAGAAGACAAAGGATAAATTTCCCTCTTGCATGAGCGATGAGGGAAATACGAGGTTTACATTCCCTTGGAGAACAAAATAATCCGAGGCGATCATCGTATTATCATAATTATGTACCAATTACAATAATTTGTTTAGAAGATTTCATCTTGGAATATCATGAGCATCATCCTGTGTTTGATTAAATGAAATTTATGAGAAATTATATTTATAGTAACCCAATATAGGGGGGCAACTACGCCTTCTTTAAGAAATTAATGCAATTTTTTTTTTTATTTAAACATATATTTTGTAAGAGTTTGCCCCCAAAGCACAAATGCCTTATCCATAGGTGTGCGAGGTGGGGGGGGGGGGGAAGCTGCTCCCCAGATGAATGGAAATGTTGCTTTGTCGGGCATATTTTCGACCTAAGTCGGGCAAAAAATATAGGGAAGAAATAGGATGAAAATAAGGAAAAGGTGGGTTTTTTATATCAAAAGTCAGGGAATTTCTGTTTCAGTCAGGCAAAATTTTCTCCGTTCCCCTCCTATAAATTTGTGCCCGTACTCCTATGGGCTTATATAGGGAGATCACACCAAAAAAAAAAAAAGGAAAAAAAAGTACAATTAATTATAGTTTTTATCTATTTTCTATATAGAACTGATTATAGTTTTTATTCTACATTCTAAATCTCGTATACCTTTGCAATCGCCAGGTGAGGACTGCTCTAAAATCTTCTCGTATTTCTTTCCAACTATTCCATCCTCAACTCTCCCTAAATTGTTTGCCATCTCTGCAAATCTCCTTACATCTACCCGGTGCCATCTGTAACAAATCTTGTCATCATTAACGGGTTTCATGTTTCTAGGACGTTCTTTCTTAAAATTATCTGCGTTGTCTTGAATCATTTTCTGCGACGAGAGAATCTCCTCGTCATTTCCTTTCTCCAAGAGACTCGTAGAAAGCTGAACGGAGCGTTTCACATTATCAACATAACTTCTTACTTCGCCTGTCTGGGCTTCCAGCTCACTTCGTTTTTTACTATGAATTTTGTCGACTTCATTTAGTAGAGATCGAGTGTTTTTGTCTAATATTTGGCTAAACGTATTTAACATGTCTTGTTTTTTCTGATTGATCTCGGATTTCACAGTTTTTGCGTTGCGATCGAGCGATTGTGTTAAATTTAATATCGCCTCTAACAATTGTGTGCCTTCTTGTAACTGTTGTGTGAACGTGGCGCAACTGGAATCCAAATGCTGCTTTTCTTTCTCGGCCGCTTTTGCTACTGGAAGCCAAGAATGCTCGGGTTTCTCGTGGTTAAAATCCGTGCAGTCTCGACAAATGAGCTCCTGGCATGTCTCACAATAAAACTTCAGCGTCTTCTTATGTTCTTGGCAGTGTAGCTTTCTCCTGATCTTTCTTTGATTCTCCGGTTTCGCTAACTCGTCCATCGAAAGAACCGAATGATTGACGAAGCCACGATAGCTGTTGTGAACTGTCTGACATTCGTGGCATAAAAATACTTCGCAGGTTATACAACGACCGACTGAAGGTCCTTGGCAGTGAGTACAAAGAACAACTTTTAGTCGATTTTGAACGGCCATTACCTCCAACATATTGAAGATAAAATGGTTGGGTGTCATGTCTGCTACTTCCTCTCCGGGATTCAAAGTGAACTGTCTACGGCAGTTCGGGCAGTTGAAGTCCTTTACCTGTCGGCCAACTTCATTTTCACGATGGTTCTTCACGAATCTTTCCAGGCAAGCTTTGCAATAAGAATGAAAGCAAGGCAACGTTCGTGGATCTTTCACTGTTTCCAAACATATCGAACATTCGAGAAGGCTCTCCAGTTTACCAATCGAGACAGATTCTAAAGAACACGCCATTCGAAACGATACTATTCTGAATCGGGATTTTAAGATGCTATTTACTATATATAACTATACTGACATAGAAGAGTACGCTAATAACGCTATATACCGTCTGAAATGAACGCCTTCATTGTACAAGGCTTCCGCTGTTGCTTATATGAACTTTTATCACGTGCTCAATTGTTTGCATAGGCATATATAATGATTTCAGACAATCATTGTCATGAATGATTTACACATTGACATTGTAAACCATTTTTTGCTCGAGAAACCTAAATGCCAAAGTAACAGTTTATAACATATTAGCAAAGTCAGTAAACCTTAGTATAAGAGACTTATCGGCTATTACACGGTTTGCTTCGTAATCATGATCTGATGAAATGATTATAATAGCTAATCTTTTCTTGGAAGATAGATTCCTGGTACTATATACTAGGAATTAAGGATGGTTTCCGTTTGTATAAATTACATTTAATTATTAATTTATCACGTGCCTATTGTTTTTATCGACTTGCAGATCATTGCAATAATAACTTCCAGACAAACATTCCAAAACTCTGATAGACAACATGTTGGAAAAGCTAAAGAATGCATATCTGGTTAAACAATTTTGATAGATAGTTTATACTTGGAAAATAAATTATTTGTATTAATAGTTTAAAAGTATATCCATTTAGATATACTGAAAATACGTTAACGCATCTTTGTCCAGCGTTTTTCTAGAGGTGAATACAATTGTCTGGTGTTAACCAGAATAAAATACTAAATATCTATACGGACCGGAACGAGTTAAATTTTTTTTCTGTAAAAAAGTAGAGAGTAGGAAGGAAGGAAGGATGCAAGCAAGCAAGCAAGCAAGCAAGCAAGCAAGCAAGCAAGCAAGCAAGCAAGCAAGCAAGCAAGCAAGCAAGCAAGCAAGCAAGCAAGCAAGCAAGCAAGCAAGCAAGCAAGCAAGCAAGCAAGCAAGCAAGCAAGCAAGCAAGCAAGGAAGGAGTAAACTGCCGAGACGTTTAGTAACGAAATACTGACGTTTCGAGCTGGAGCTCTTTATCACAGTGAAAAAAAAGACTCCGCTTGAAACATCACTTTTTCGCTGCTAAAAAATTTGGCAAGTTAATACCTCTCTTGAAATAGGACTAAACACAAAATTTGATATGTACAGTTTACCTATTCTTTTTTTAGTTTGTCTAAGTTAAATTAAATATGATTGTAGCACAGGCTTATTGTTTTAAAGTGCCATCATGATTTGGGATTTTACATATTTAGGATATTTGGAGGAATTGGAGCCTTCTGAGAAGATTTGTAATATATCTTCCTTTTCTAAAATTTCATTTTCGTGGACTTTTTCGCTGTTAAAGTTGACAGAAGTGACGTCCACGCAGGTATTTGTTTATATATAAGATTAAAAACACTTTACAGATTACTGCGGTTTTCCACTAGGCGATTTTTTTCGCGCGAAGCGACTTTCTTTTGTTCGAATTCAGTAGATTTCTGATTAGTTCTAGCTCAGAGCTCATGAGACGAAAGAAAAAGTCGCTTCGCGAGAAAAAAGTCGCCAAGTGGAAAACCGGCTTAACAGCGAAAAAGACCATGAAGATGAAATTTTAGAAAAGGAAATGTATTACAAATCCACTATATCTTTTTTCTTCCTTTGGCGAGTAAAATCGTCGTACGTTATTCTCGGAGTGAAGTAATAAAAGTCTGCTATTGCATATTGCAGTTAAAGAGATGTACAAGTCATGATTGCTGCTTATTTCTACTGTTATACATGTACTTAAAGCCACTATTTAATTTATGTTTGAGCTTCTACATTTATAATCTGGCATTTATACTTCGAACAACCTATCCTTCATTGCAAGTTAATAACAAAATTAACATGTGCTGATTTTTACTATTTTCACTGTTTCATCTACATAAGTTACATTGAAAGCAATTTTTAAATTTATTTATGAACTTGTACATTTATAACCAACACTACAATGTCTTCAACCAGTTCTCCAATTAAGCTAGATAGATTTGATATATAGATAAAGTTTTCGACGATACGACAATCGGGCATTTATACCACTTGTCCGAACATCGCCTACATCTAAAGTTATTATGCTGCTTAATTATGAAATTAAGATGTGAATTTAATATATCGTATCATCATTAAACAGGCTTAGCCTCCTCCGCAGGCAACACTGTGTCTTCCCAGATGAGCTGATTTATCCGAGCATTATTTATAGCTAACTGACAATTATAATTCAGATATAGGCGACTGTATCTGGGAAATGGGGAATTGTGGGGATAGATAGGATTTGACAAGGGATTGGACGACCAGCTCCCTCCTTCGTCTCCAGACTTCGCTCTGCCATATGATCACAATAGACACAGGTACCTATGCCAGCTCGTGTCAGATCAGTAATGTCAGCTAGCTAGCAGAGTCAGGTAATAAATATTATGCTCGGATAAATCAGCTCACAGAGTTGGGAAGACACACAGTCGCCTGCGGAGGAAGCTAAAACAGGCTATGTCACGTTATTTTTAGCCTCAATTGTCTTACGTTGATATTCTGAGCTACAAACTTTAAAATTAAAGCTGTACATCAATTTGATTGTGAAATACAAGTCACCTAACGACTATGGAGGATTTGTGAACCTTTAAGACCAAAGTTTTTACACAAATTGACCTAAACTTGATCGCTGCCAGGCTAACAGAAACCAAGGTGTTACATTTACAATCCTTTTCAATCTCTCTTTAATTTTGATCATCCGTACTTCCGTGCAGGTTTCTAGTATCCCTTTTATGTTTTTACATAATATAAAACTGTCATCATGAGATTTTGTGCAATTTTAAAACAATTGTGTTTCTGCAAGATTGATTGCTAAAAAGTGTGTGTGACATAGCTCTTTTCAATACTATCACTTATTTAACGTTTCCCGTGCTAAAACTGCTTTGTAAATTCTTTGATGTATTCTTCCACACATTTTGAAGTCTTGCGATAAACGATGCGAATTTCTTGAATGGAGTTGTTGTCGAGTGGGCTATTCGCGTCCATAAACTCTTTTATTACTTCAAACAGCAAGCGCGCACTGACTGCTGGGGAAAGGTTGGCAATATCTGGAGTAACGACTGGAAAACAGATTGACTTCACTCTATTTTCGTTTGCTTTTTTGAGAGCGTTGTGGCCCGTTTCTTTCAGGCTAAGACGCAAAAACTCCTGACGTCGCTCCTTGGACATTTCTGGGAGGATGGCGTGGATAACGATTTGACAAGGCAACGAGCCAGCGCTTGTTAACGTCACCATATTGGTTATAAGGGACCCATTCCTGGCAATCTTATCTCTGCATACTTTCCAGAACTCTTCGCCTGCTGCTTCTCTTATAGCGCACGGTAACCCAGTCTTGTGCATCAGGTCTTTGTCTGTGAAGTTCACAATCGCATCACATTCTTGCTTCTGTATTTCGCCCAACGTAAGTATCACCCGTGTTCCTTTGCAAGAGGCCACCATTGGATCAGTTGGAATCGTTCCTTTCTTTTTCGAAACTGGAGTACCCCTTTCGAGTGCTTCCATGGCATTTCGATGAAACATCTCAACATTTTCAGCATTTCCAATCAAAGTGAATACGTCAGGACTGGATTCGTCTATCATTATATCAGATCGGCCTCTCTGTCTTGACATTGATTTCTTGATCTTCTCGGCATCGTCAGCACTGAACTGTCTGAGATCCAACGTAGCTCTTGTCAGGTTTTTAGACGTTGTCTCGTAGAACTGTTGAAGCTTTCTCGTTAGCTCATCGAATTCCGACAGTTTGAACCCACGCATCGGTTTCAAAGTGAGCCTCTTGTCTTCGGAGAGCACCACGTCCACGTGATTTTGACTCTTGAAGGTTTCAAGATCTTCTTTGTATACTTGCTGGATGAACTGTGCAACACTGATAGAAGATGGTTCGTTGGGTTCGTCATGTAATTTGATTTTCTCCAAACTATTTTGAAGGAATTCCAATGGGTCATTTTGACCGTTCTCGTAGTTTGGTCTCGGGTTTTCGTAGTTTGATCTCTCGTTCTCGTAGTTTGGCTTCTCGTTCTTGTAGTCTGGTTTCTCGTTCTTATAGATCGCATCGCATTCTTGCTTTTGTATTTCGCCCAACATAGGTATCACCCGTGTCCCTTTGCGAGACGCCACCATTGGATCAGTTGGAATCGTTCCTTTGTTTTCGGAAACTGGAGTATCCCTTTGGAGTGCTTCCATGGCATTTCCATGAAACAAAAAATAAAAAGAAAAATTGTGATTAATAGATAAAAGTTATGCAGCTTCCAAACTGTGAAAGCATTTGCAAAATTGAAGGATACATCACTGCGGAAATTTATCACCTTCACGATGTTTAAATTATATTTAACATCACCAGTGTAATCTTGATATAGAAAAAAATTATTATTATAAGTAATAACATGACTTGAGGGAAATTAGCGATTAAATTTCCCCACCGCGGAGGGAAGATTTGTGAAAGGCCCGAGGCAGCAAAGGGGAAATTTAATCGCTAATTTCCCGAAGTCATGTGATTAGTTTGTAATATTATGATCGCCGAGGAAAACTTTGAGAATCTTACCGACAGGAAATTTACACGGTTGATCAGAGAAGTTGCATCTAATTTTCCCGTGCATGTTGATGAGGGAAAATATATGCAAGTGGGAAATTTAGAAGAAGACAAAGGATTTCTTTGTCTTCTAATTTTCCCTCATCAACATCCACGGGAAAATTAGAAGACAAAGGATAAATTTCCCTCTTGCATGAGCGATGAGGGAAATACGAGGTTTACATTCCCTTGGAGAACAAAATAATCCGAGGCGATCATCGTATTATCATAATTATGTACCAATTACAATAATTTGTTTAGAAGATTTCATCTTGGAATATCATGAGCATCATCCTGTGTTTGATTAAATGAAATTTATGAGAAATTATATTTATAGTAACCCAATATAGGGGGGCAACTACGCCTTCTTTAAGAAATTAATGCAATTTTTTTTTTTATTTAAACATATATTTTGTAAGAGTTTGCCCCCAAAGCACAAATGCCTTATCCATAGGTGTGCGAGGTGGGGGGGGGGGGAAGCTGCTCCCCAGATGAATGGAAATGTTGCTTTGTCGGGCATATTTTCGACCTAAGTCGGGCAAAAAATATAGGGAAGAAATAGGATGAAAATAAGGAAAAGGTGGGTTTTTTATATCAAAAGTCAGGGAATTTCTGTTTCAGTCAGGCAAAATTTTCTCCGTTCCCCTCCTATAAATTTGTGCCCGTACTCCTATGGGCTTATATAGGGAGATCACACCAAAAAAAAAAAAAGGAAAAAAAAGTACAATTAATTATAGTTTTTATCTATTTTCTATATAGAACTGATTATAGTTTTTATTCTACATTCTAAATCTCGTATACCTTTGCAATCGCCAGGTGAGGACTGCTCTAAAATCTTCTCGTATTTCTTTCCAACTATTCCATCCTCAACTCTCCCTAAATTGTTTGCCATCTCTGCAAATCTCCTTACATCTACCCGGTGCCATCTGTAACAAATCTTGTCATCATTAACGGGTTTCATGTTTCTAGGACGTTCTTTCTTAAAATTATCTGCGTTGTCTTGAATCATTTTCTGCGACGAGAGAATCTCCTCGTCATTTCCTTTCTCCAAGAGACTCGTAGAAAGCTGAACGGAGCGTTTCACATTATCAACATAACTTCTTACTTCGCCTGTCTGGGCTTCCAGCTCACTTCGTTTTTTACTATGAATTTTGTCGACTTCATTTAGTAGAGATCGAGTGTTTTTGTCTAATATTTGGCTAAACGTATTTAACATGTCTTGTTTTTTCTGATTGATCTCGGATTTCACAGTTTTTGCGTTGCGATCGAGCGATTGTGTTAAATTTAATATCGCCTCTAACAATTGTGTGCCTTCTTGTAACTGTTGTGTGAACGTGGCGCAACTGGAATCCAAATGCTGCTTTTCTTTCTCGGCCGCTTTTGCTACTGGAAGCCAAGAATGCTCGGGTTTCTCGTGGTTAAAATCCGTGCAGTCTCGACAAATGAGCTCCTGGCATGTCTCACAATAAAACTTCAGCGTCTTCTTATGTTCTTGGCAGTGTAGCTTTCTCCTGATCTTTCTTTGATTCTCCGGTTTCGCTAACTCGTCCATCGAAAGAACCGAATGATTGACGAAGCCACGATAGCTGTTGTGAACTGTCTGACATTCGTGGCATAAAAATACTTCGCAGGTTATACAACGACCGACTGAAGGTCCTTGGCAGTGAGTACAGAGAACAACTTTTAGTCGATTTTGAACGGCCATTACCTCCAACATATTGAAGATAAAATGGTTGGGTGTCATGTCTGCTACTTCCTCTCCGGGATTCAAAGTGAACTGTCTACGGCAGTTCGGGCAGTTGAAGTCCTTTACCTGTCGGCCAACTTCATTTTCACGATGGTTCTTCACGAATCTTTCCAGGCAAGCTTTGCAATAAGAATGAAAGCAAGGCAACGTTCGTGGATCTTTCACTGTTTCCAAACATATCGAACATTCGAGAAGGCTCTCCAGTTTACCAATCGAGACAGATTCTAAAGAACACGCCATTCGAAACGATACTATTCTGAATCGGGATTTTAAGATGCTATTTACTATATATAACTATACTGACATAGAAGAGTACGCTAATAACGCTATATACCGTCTGAAATGAACGCCTTCATTGTACAAGGCTTCCGCTGTTGCTTATATGAACTTTTATCACGTGCTCAATTGTTTGCATAGGCATATATAATGATTTCAGACAATCATTGTCATGAATGATTTACACATTGACATTGTAAACCATTTTTTGCTCGAGAAACCTAAATGCCAAAGTAACAGTTTATAACATATTAGCAAAGTCAGTAAACCTTAGTATAAGAGACTTATCGGCTATTACACGGTTTGCTTCGTAATCATGATCTGATGAAATGATTATAATAGCTAATCTTTTCTTGGAAGATAGATTCCTGGTACTATATACTAGGAATTAAGGATGGTTTCCGTTTGTATAAATTACATTTAATTATTAATTTATCACGTGCCTATTGTTTTTATCGACTTGCAGATCATTGCAATAATAACTTCCAGACAAACATTCCAAAACTCTGATAGACAACATGTTGGAAAAGCTAAAGAATGCATATCTGGTTAAACAATTTTGATAGATAGTTTATACTTGGAAAATAAATTATTTGTATTAATAGTTTAAAAGTATATCCATTTAGATATACTGAAAATACGTTAACGCATCTTTGTCCAGCGTTTTTCTAGAGGTGAATACAATTGTCTGGTGTTAACCAGAATAAAATACTAAATATCTATACGGACCGGAACGAGTTAAATTTTTTTTCTGTAAAAAGAGAGTAGGAAGGAAGGAAGGATGCAAGCAAGCAAGCAAGCAAGCAAGCAAGCAAGCAAGCAAGCAAGCAAGCAAGCAAGCAAGCAAGCAAGCAAGCAAGCAAGCAAGCAAGCAAGCAAGCAAGCAAGCAAGCAAGCAAGCAAGCAAGCAAGCAAGCAAGCAAGCAAGCAAGCAAGCAAGCAAGCAAGCAAGCAAGCAAGCAAGGAAGGAGTAAACTGCCGAGACGTTTAGTAACGAAATACTGACGTTTCGAGCTGGAGCTCTTTATCACAGTGAAAAAAAAGACTCCGCTTGAAACATCACTTTTTCGCTGCTAAAAAATTTGGCAAGTTAATACCTCTCTTGAAATAGGACTAAACACAAAATTTGATATGTACAGTTTACCTATTCTTTTTTTAGTTTGTCTAAGTTAAATTAAATATGATTGTATCACAGGTTTATTGTTTTAAAGTGCCATCATGATTTGGGATTTTACATATTTAGGATATTTGGAGGAATTGGAGCCTTCTGAGAAGATTTGTAATATATCTTCCTTTTCTAAAATTTCATTTTCGTGGACTTTTTCGCTGTTAAAGTTGACAGAAGTGACGTCCACGCAGGTATTTGTTTATATATAAGATTAAAAACACTTTACAGATTACTGCGGTTTTCCACTAGGCGATTTTTTTCGCGCGAAGCGACTTTCTTTTGTTCGAATTCAGTAGATTTCTGATTAGTTCTAGCTCAGAGCTCATGAGACGAAAGAAAAAGTCGCTTCGCGAGAAAAAAGTCGCCAAGTGGAAAACCGGCTTAACAGCGAAAAAGACCATGAAGATGAAATTTTAGAAAAGGAAATGTATTACAAATCCACTATATCTTTTTTTCTTCCTTTGGCGAGTAAAATCGTCGTACGTTATTCTCGGAGTGAAGTAATAAAAGTCTGCTATTGCATATTGCAGTTAAAGAGATGTACAAGTCATGATTGCTGCTTATTTCTACTGTTATACATGTACTTAAAGCCACTATTTAATTTATGTTTGAGCTTCTACATTTATAATCTGGCATTTATACTTCGAACAACCTATCCTTCATTGCAAGTTAATAACAAAATTAACATGTGCTGATTTTTACTATTTTCACTGTTTCATCTACATAAGTTACATTGAAAGCAATTTTTAAATTTATTTATGAACTTGTACATTTATAACCAACACTACAATGTCTTCAACCAGTTCTCCAATTAAGCTAGATAGATTTGATATATAGATAAAGTTTTCGACGATACGACAATCGGGCATTTATACCACTTGTCCGAACATCGCCTACATCTAAAGTTATTATGCTGCTTAATTATGAAATTAAGATGTGAATTTAATATATCGTATCATCATTAAACAGGCTTAGCCTCCTCCGCAGGCAACACTGTGTCTTCCCAGATGAGCTGATTTATCCGAGCATTATTTATAGCTAACTGACAATTATAATTCAGATATAGGCGACTGTATCTGGGAAATGGGGAATTGTGGGGATAGATAGGATTTGACAAGGGATTGGACGACCAGCTCCCTCCTTCGTCTCCAGACTTCGCTCTGCCATATGATCACAATAGACACAGGTACCTATGCCAGCTCGTGTCAGATCAGTAATGTCAGCTAGCTAGCAGAGTCAGGTAATAAATATTATGCTCGGATAAATCAGCTCACAGAGTTGGGAAGACACACAGTCGCCTGCGGAGGAAGCTAAAACAGGCTATGTCACGTTATTTTTAGCCTCAATTGTCTTACGTTGATATTCTGAGCTACAAACTTCAAAATTAAAGCTGTACATCAATTTGATTGTGAAATACAAGTCACCTAACGACTATGGAGGATTTGTGAACCTTTAAGACCAAAGTTTTTACACAAATTGACCTAAACTTGATCGCTGCCAGGCTAACAGAAACCAAGGTGTTACATTTACAATCCTTTTCAATCTCTCTTTAATTTTGATCATCCGTACTTCCGTGCAGGTTTCTAGTATCCCTTTTATGTTTTTACATAATATAAAACTGTCATCATGAGATTTTGTGCAATTTTAAAACAATTGTGTTTCTGCAAGATTGATTGCTAAAAAGTGTGTGTGACATAGCTCTTTTCAATACTATCACTTATTTAACGTTTCCCGTGCTAAAACTGCTTTGTAAATTCTTTGATGTATTCTTCCACACATTTTGAAGTCTTGCGATAAACGATGCGAATTTCTTGAATGGAGTTGTTGTCGAGTGGGCTATTCGCGTCCATAAACTCTTTTATTACTTCAAACAGCAAGCGCGCACTGACTGCTGGGGAAAGGTTGGCAATATCTGGAGTAACGACTGGAAAACAGATTGACTTCACTCTATTTTCGTTTGCTTTTTTGAGAGCGTTGTGGCCCGTTTCTTTCAGGCTAAGACGCAAAAACTCCTGACGTCGCTCCTTGGACATTTCTGGGAGGATGGCGTGGATAACGATTTGACAAGGCAACGAGCCAGCGCTTGTTAACGTCACCATATTGGTTATAAGGGACCCATTCCTGGCAATGATATCTCTGCATACTTTCCAGAATTCTTCGCCTGCTGCTTCTCTTATAGCGCACGGTAACCCAGTCTTGTGCACCAGGTCTTTGTCTGTGAAGTTTACAATCGCATCACATTCTTGCTTCTGTATTTCGCCCAACATAAGTATCACCCGTGTTCCTTTGCGAGACGCCACCATTGGATCAGTTGGAATCGTTCCTTTGTTTTCCGAAGCAGAGGTTTCTCTTTGGAGTGCTCCCATGGCATTTCGACGAAACATCTCAACATTTTCAGCATTTCCAATCAAAGTGAATACGTCGGGACTGGATTCGTCTATCATTATATCAGATCGGCCTCTCTGTCTTGTCATTGATTTCTTGATCTTCTCGGTATCGTCAGCGCTGAACTGTCTGAGATCCAACGTAGCTCTTGTCAGGTTTTTAGACGTTGTCTCGTAGAACTGTTGAAGCTTTCTCGCTACCTCATCGAATTCCGACTGTTTGAACCCACGCATCGGTTTCAAAGTGAGCCTCTTGTCTTCGGAGAGCACCACATCAACGTGATTTTGACTCTTGAAGGTTTCAAGATCTTCTTTGTATACTTGCTGAATGAACTGTGCAACACTGATAGAAGATGGTTCGTCGGGTTCGTCATGTAATTTGATTTTCTCCAAACTATTTTGAAGGAATTCCAATGGGTCGTTTTGGCCGTTCTCGTCGTCTGGTTTCGGGTTCTCGTAGTCTCGTTTCTCGTTCTCGTGGTCTGGTTTCTCGTTCACGTAGTCTGGTTTCTCGTTCTCGTAGTCTGGTCTCTCGCTCTTGTAGTCTGGTCTCTCGTTCTCGTGGTCTGGTCTCGCATTCTTGTAGTCTGGTCTCTCATTCTCGTAGTCTGGTTTCTCGTTCTTGTAGTCTGGTTTCTCGTTCTTGTAGTCTGGTCTCTCGTTCTCGTTCTTGTAGTCTGGTCTCGCATTCTCGTAGTCTGGTTTCTCGCTCTTGTAGTCTGGTTTCTCGTTCTTGTAGTCTGGTCTCTCGTTCTCGTGGTCTGGTCTCGCATTCTTGTAGTCTGGTTTCTCGTTCTCGTGGTCTGGTCTCGCGTTCTCGTAGTCTGGTTTCTCGTTCTCGTTGTCTGGTTTCTCGTTCTTGTAGTCTGGTCTCTCGTTCTCGTGGTCTGGTTTCTCGTTCTCGTTGTCTGGTTTCTCGTTCTTGTAGTCTGGTCTCTCGTTCTCGTTGTCTGGTTTCTCGCCATTGGCGGTACCGCTTTCGTCGATAACTTCTTTACCTCGGTTACTTGTGCTCCTTTGAAATTCATCGTCATGGAAACCAGTTTGATCACTGTAACTTGTTTCATCAGATTTCTTGACATTTCCTTGAAAGTTATCTTGACCATTTTTCTTGTCCGCCACGAATTCTAGTGATGTAGTTTGCTCGACGTTGTTTTGGCTCTTAGCAGTAGCACGCGCAACGTCATTTGATTCTGTCGGACTGAAAACGTCTTCAAAATATGTTTTTACCAACGTAAATTTTGCTGCATTTTGACGTCGTTCCGGAAAAGATTCTCTATTTTGGCTTGTGTTTTTTTTCAAATTTTCAGACCGTGCTGTGTCTCCGCCCGCGTCTTTTTGAGAACGACTGAGCCGCGGAACAGGTGTTGGCTTGGCAGGTTGAACAGGAAGTCCTTGGAGGCCTTCTGCTGGGCTACGCCACTTTGCGCTGGGTTGGTCGTTTGAAAGGCTAGTAGGACCGTCTGAGGTTTGTTCAGAATTCTGGCGGTTTCTAGACCCATCTAGGCTTCGTGGTCCAGACTGGTGTGCTTGGTTGTTTGGCTGGTTGTAATAGCCTTCTAATTCGATTGGTTTGGCGCTGCTCTGTTCGTTTGCCCGTGGATCCTTAGTTTCTTTGAGTTGGTTAGGATGTGCCTGTGCACCTGAATCATGCGAAACCTGGATTTTCTGATCAACAGCAGGGGCAGTTTCGGAAGTATCCATTTGTTCGCCAAGACGTTCAGATGTTTTTCCGGCGAAAGCAGTATCCGTATTGCCCCGGGGTAAAGTCACCTGATTTTGAGCAGACTTCCGGTAGTCGGTTTCCCACGACATTCCTGACGATTGCGACTCCCCATGGCTTGGGCTTGAATGTTTATCTTCTTGTCCATCAAACTCACATGAAGGTATATCCTCTTTAACAGTAGGGTGGTTGCTTTGCAGGGACCAATTTACTTGGGACTCTTGCTTCACGCTTGGGTCCTTAACACCAAGCTCATGCGAGTTTCCATCATAGTTATCGGCTTCTTCCAAACACTTGTTGCCCATTTTCAACTGTAGAAACTCTCCGGCCTTTATTACTTGTTCCAGCGATCCTGTCATCAACAGACCATAGGCTGAGTAGTGCCATTGTATTCCTGTAACCGCTCCTGTCTCATCCAACATAGCTTTACAAACACTTGGTTCAATCCTTTGAAGAATTGTGGGATTCATAGTTGCTGTTACTGTAGTAAAGACGTTTTCAACCTGTGGTGAAAAAGAAAGACATTAATGCCACTGTTCGTCATATATTTTTAAACTAAAATCATTTATTTAGCCGTATACACAAGCATGCATGCTTACATTTTACACGAACATATACAGGAGAATAGGAATATAACATTATTAATTCGTTTTTCAGACTATTCAAAACGTGTGCTTGAACTTCTTTTTAAAGTTAATATAGATATAGAGGCTTGTGTAACTATCTGGAGGATCAGCTCCTAGTCTGGTGACTGATGAGGATCTTACTAATAGTGATTCTGTGTTATGCGTTTATGTACTCTATATGTACCAGTGAGAACAAAGGTAAGGAAACTGGTAGCAGGCGATATATACGTGTAAAGAATCCAATGAAATATCTGCTATTATAAAATAACATGTATACTACGCGAGCCCTGATTGGTCAATTGTTGTGTTTGGATCCAAGTATCCAAACACGGAAAATTTCCGCCAAAACGATTTTTTGAAATTGTTGGACAGTATTTATCATATTCACTTGTGATTATTGTATAAACGAAATGCCAAATGTTTTTTTCCGTGTTTGGAGACTCTTATCCAAACACTTGGGAAATTGCTCGACTTTCGAAAAGCTAAAAACACTCGCCTACGGCTCGTGTTTTGTTACGCTTTTCTCCAGTCTTGCAATTTCCCGCGTGTTTGGATCAGAGTATCCAAACACGGAAAACCATTTGGTATTTCTTTAATCAGTTCACGTCCAGTATGCACCAATTCCTAGGTTCGGGTTCAGGATTGCAGGTATTGGAAAATTCCAGCCAAAGCGATTTTTTGAAATTGTTGGACAGTATATCATATTCACTTGTGATTATTTTATAAAAGAAATACCAAATGTTTTTTCCGTGTTTGGAGACTCTTATCCAAACACTTGGGAAATTGCTCGACTTTCGAAAAGCTAAAAAAAAAAACTCGCCTACGGCTCGTGTTTTGTTACGCTTTTCTCCAGTCTCGCAATTTCCCGCGTGTTTGGATCAGAGTATCCAAACACGGAAAACCATTTGGTATTTTTTTAATCAGTTCACGTCCAGTATGCACCAATTCCAATTGCATGTATTGGCGTCAGGCCTACATGAAGTACCTGGGTAATTCTGGACATGAATTTATAACAAAGTGGTTCTGAAATAGTCTTCTGCACGCACCCTCCAGATTTCCTGTCTTCAACATTTTTTTGCGAAAAGCTATGATTTATTTACTAACCTCGACTTTCTTTGGGGGCGGATCGTATTTTTCCACACGGACATCTTTACCGTTGAGCGTATGGTTTTTCTGCAGGACTTGTTCTACGACTAAATAATCAAGAAAATCGTATCTACATTTTAATCGATAAAAAGCGTTAGGTATAAATAGACCTATAATGGCTATATACTTTTAGATCTACTATAAAATGCAAATTTTCTACCATTGTTTTGTATTTGAAAATTGAGTCTTTCACTACGAGTGGTTTACAACGAATAGACAGTGAGTATCAGAATGCACGATTTGTAAAAGTTATATACTGTGCTAAAGAGCGATTTCTTGTTTGGCTAAAAAAGTGATGTCAAAAACGTCTCGCTTGTTATTAATTCCGCATGAACGAACGAACGAACGAACGAACGAACGAACGAACGAACGAACGAACGAACGAACGAACGAACGAACGAACGAACGAACGAACGAACGAACGAACGAACGAACGAACGAACGAACGAACGAACGAACGAACGAACGAACGAACGGACGGACGGACGGACGGACGGACGGACGGACGAACGAACGAACGAACGAACGAACGAACGAACGAACGAACGAACGAACGAACGAACGGACTAACGAAGTATTGGATGAGTATGCGTGGCGGTATACTTTTGAGACAGTTTAGAGTTCTTACTATAGGGCTCTGCAAAGATAACCAAAGCTTTTCGGTCTTCAGGAAACATTTTTGCTTTTTCCACTTCACCACCACCGTTATTTTTCCTTTGGAAATAAATAACCACATTGGTTTCTGTAACTCCATCAGGTATATCTGAAACTAGGATTGTTCTCTCCAGATAGACAGCCTCTTGGGTCTTTGAGGGCAGTTCTTCGACCTTTTTTTGGAAGTAAAATGAATATAAAGTTACTTATTAATAAAATCGTAAAACGACCCAAGTTGCCTCTTATTATGGTCCAAATGAGACATTGTTGCTATTTCTTGTTTCTTATGTTTATTTGTTATTTTATTTTTCTATGCCAAAGTCCAATTCAAACATTTTTTTTGACTTACAGAGGATTTCACATAACTTTTGCCGATTGTGTTCCGAAGTTCGTTCGTTATTTCGAAGTTGGCGACGAACTTCGCAAGTTAGTTGCGAACTTCGAAACGAACTTCCGAAGTTCCGAATTTCGGAAGTTCGGAAGTTCGTTTCGAAGTTCGCAACTAACTTGCGAAGTTTGTCGCCAACTTCGGAAATAACGAACGAACTTCGGAACACAATCGGCAAAAGTTATGTGAAATCCTCTGTAAGTCTTTTTTTTTCAATTTTGTTTAACAAAATCGCGACTCTTTCGTTTTCATGAATTCTCTCTACATTTGCACCAATGCCCAATGGTGAAATAGGCTAATTATATTTTTATCAATCACTTTGCATTAGTCTTATAGACCATATTCATAAATGGCCGTGGAATTAATATTCTTTTATGTGCATATAAATTAGCCCCTCTTAACTTGTTTTCATGTGCGAAATTCAAAAGAATATTTACTGTAAAACGAGGTCAGAGGGGCTAATTTATATGCACATAAAAGGATTTTAAATCGTCGGCCATTTATGAATAAGGTCTGTACTGAATTGATTGGGAATTGATTAGATTGGATTAGGTCATCGTCACATCTGAATTTTTTTGTAAAATTTTTTACCATGGGTAATTACTTCACTGGTGTATGTTCTAAAGAAAAAAACTATTTATGTTTACACAAACCTGACTTACTTTTCTTGGTGGCTCGAAATTGTTTCTATTGACGATCTCTTTCGTGGACAAGCGCTGTGTGCTCGATGTCCCTTAACAACTAATAATTTAAAAACACGTAATGGATAATAGGACGATGATAATGACCTTGGTTATGGATTATTTAGACTTTTATTCCTTAACATGATCTCAGTACTAGAAATAACTTACCGTTTGAATGTTCAGTAATTGTCGTGTCCTGTCGATCTTCTTGTTCATCCTGTACTAACTGTCCAGCTTTGCAGGCCCGCCCAGAGGGGAGGGCAACTGGGGTAATTTGCCCCGGGCCCCCAGCTCGAGAGGGCCCCCCTAATTATAAATGCCGTCAAATGGCATGCGAAATTTTTGCAAGGGGGGCCCAATTCTTTATTTTGCCCTGGGCCCACTTTAGTCTCTGTGCGGGCCTGCAGCTTTGTTGTTTGATTTACGTATATTGTTTGATTCACTCATATTATTTGATTTCTTTTCAATGTGGGGGCGGCGTTCTGTGCCTTGGGGAATATCGGAAACCACATTTCAGGCTTTGTTTGCATCTGGTTTCAAAAACAAAAATTCTGAACATATGTCGACTTACATGCAGCATAAAACACAAAAAGTACATAGAGGGAAACTCTTTTCATTTCTAAATTATTTCTATAATACCAGAGGGGGAAAGAGACAAAGCAAAACGGAGCAGAGCAGAGCAGAACAGAACAGAACAGAACAGAACAGAACAGGACAGGACAGGACAGGACAGGACAGGACAGGACAGGACAGGACATGACATGACATGACAGAACAGGTGGCCGGTGAGGTGAACCAATCAATCAAAACCTTTATTTAAGTGTCAATCTGAAATAGCAGTTACATAACCACTAAATGGGGACACTATAACATAAAATAAATAAGTAGATAATATTATACAAAATAATGTTAATAACTAAGAAAAAAAAAAAATTAAAAAATGCAGTTCTAAATAATGATACTATATACAAATGTTCTTACAAACATTTTAAGCATTACATAAAATACAATTCGCGCATTTGCTGTCTGTAAGCATCGTCCGGTGACCTTGATACTTTTACAACTTTTCCACCAATTATCTGTTGTGTATTAACGACTGCTTGTGCCACTAAAGGAGAAACAGTGTGCTTATTGATATTTTTTGTTAAACATATTGTTATTAAAAAAATATGTAAATTAACTCATCTCTACCGGAGGGCTTCTCCAGGTGGGTGGGCGGGTGGATGGATGGATGGTTGGTTGGTTGGTTGGTTGGTTGGTTGGTTGGTTGGTTGGTTGGTTGGTTGGTTGGTTGGTTGGTTGGTTGGTGGGTGGGTGGGTGGGTTTGATTGGTTGGTTGGTTGGTTGGTTGGTTGGTTGGTTGGTTGGTTGGTTGGTTGGTTGGTTGGTTGGTTGGTTGGTTGGTTGGTTGGTTGGCTGGTTGGTTGGTTGGTTGGTTTGTTAATCAATAATTGTATACAACATTGTACACAACAAAAAGAAGTATGATAAGCCAAATATACAATACCGTTTAAAACTAGTTACCTTCAGGGTCCTCAAAGAAAACCAGTGCATTCTTGCCATCATTTGACAATTTTACTTTCTGCACTTCGCCTCCAGCATTCTTTTTCTTTTGAAAATGAATTTTTACATTGTTTGTTGTAATTCCTTCGGGGAGATCGCTAACCAAAACCATTTTTCCGTTTCTTCGTGGCGACTCCTGATTCTGGAAACAGTAATAAGTGTAAGATGCACTGACCTAATTTCGATGTAAAAACGTGTGTCTATACCGAAATAAGATATTACTTATATGGATTCTGTGTAACGTAAATAGTTGAATGCCAAAATATTTTTTGATTTGAACTTTTATTTGTTGTTATATTTAGGTTTGTATTTTAAAAATGGAATTTAGGACGACGTCAATATAGGCATTTCTGTTTCTTTCGTTCTTTTCATATAATAAACCGCTTGAAGATTTGAGTTAAAAAAATAATAAGATATTGAATATTCAAGATAACTTTTGTGAGTGTGAAAGTTCGACACTATAACAACACTGAATATAGTCCAAGAATGTTTTATTAGGGCACATATTGATAACAGTGTTTTTATACACTGAAATCTTTTTACCCTCTGTAAAAAAGTAATACCTTGACCTGTATATGCACTTGTCCGTTTATTTGTATTAAAGTTATGAGTTACGGACTCGACTGAACAAGTATAAAAACTTTGTAAAACAAACCTGTTCTTCATTTTCCGCCAGCTTCACAGTAACTTCTTTTCCCAGAATAATGTGTCGTCTTTTTATCACTGCACGTGCAACTTTACACAGAACAAATAAAAGAGTATTGAATACGTATTAGTTGTTGAAAACGTATTAGTTGTTGAAAACATCAGATAACACAAAGTACAATTACTATAGACAATTAGTGGATGAGGCTTAAGCCGATCGCTGAAAATACAGATCAAAACTTTTTTTAATTTGTGATATCATAAAAACTTAATTTAGTATTTGTTTTGTTATAAATTTTCAGTTGAGCACTAACACAATGCATACGATAAGCTTTTACATTTCTATTTTACTTTGCGGCCCTTGAAAAATAATAATCATAGTCATAGGAATTAAAGTTGGAGAGAATAAAAAGGAGAAGGAACCTTGGTGGCAAAGAAGATTAGAAAATCAAATAAAACAATTGAGGAAAGACCTTAGCATAGTTGAGAGAAGAATTGCAAAAGGAATATTGGTTGAAGTGAGAATATAATGGCGTGTCATAGAAGAACTAAAACACCAAGTTGCAGCAAAGGCAGCTAAGGTCATTCGATACAAGGAACGAACAAAACAATTTAGACAAAATAACCTTTTTCAAAAGGACCAGAGTAGGCTAGCTACATCAGGAATTGAATGGAGAGGATAGATTAGGAGTAAGTCCAGACAAAGAAGAGGCAAAGACATTTTGGAGTATCGAATGACCTTGGCTGCCTTTGCTGCAACTTGGTGTTTATGTTTTTAGTCAAGCCCAGTTAGACGGGGTTAGTACTTGGATGGGTGACCGTCTGGGAATAACCCCGTTCTCGAACTTTTATTTCACGTGAGTAGAGTGTAGTTGGTCTCTCCTGTGCTTCGAGGGTTTTTCGCAAGGTTCTGCGGTTTTCCTCCCTCCGTTAAATCAAAACTTATAGGTCTTAACTTATGTCGTGCACTTTAATCATGAGCCTCTGGCTCGGATGATTGGGCAACCACATCCCGTGTTTAACGACGTTAAATAACTCATTACTCGTTACTCATTATTCATTACATATGGAGCAAAGAGACCAAACATATACCGATAATAGTTCTGCAGAGTGAATTGATGAGATTAAAGACGAGGTGAAAGTAGAAGAACGAGAAAACGTAGAAATAACGGTGGATAAGATTAGAAACTTGTTGCGAAAGATGCCTACTTGGAAGTCCCCTGGCCATGACTTTGCGCAGGGTTTCTGGCTGGAGAACTTGAGCAATATGTATGAAAGAATGGTTATACACAATTAAATAAATGCCTAGGACGATGAAGGAACAGCAAGAGTGTCGTGAGAAATCTCGAGGAACAAATGACCATCTCTTCATAGATAAAATGCTTATGAAAGAAGTAAAACAAAGAAAGAGGAAGGTGGCTATGGCGTGGGTTGATTATACAAAAGCCATATGATATGGTACGTTCCACATTCATGGATAGAAGAATGTTTAAATATGTTTGGGATTGCTGATAATATAAAGGAGTTGCTGGTAAACAGTATGGAGACATGCAGGACAGAATTAGACAAGTAAACATCAGGAGAGGAACATTTCAAGGGATTCTAAATTAGAACATATGAGAAATTCAAAGGAATTTTAAGGCAAAGCTATTTACCATTTGGATCTTCATAAACTACAAAAGCCTGTTGTTTTTCTTGTGAAAACCTCACTTCTTTAATTTCACCTCCTTCATTCTTTTTCTTTTGAAAGTAAATGTGTAGATGGTTTCTGGTGATCCTCTCGGGAAGATCTGAAACCACGATTGTTCGTGGACATGGTTCTTCAGAAGTCGTTTGGTCCTTTATAAGTAAAAGAGAAAAATTAACTTTCGACGAAAAATATTTGCAACGGCTTGATTCAATACTTTTTTAATTATTTTTTATATATATATATATATAGTTTTCCTAGTCTGCGATAGCAGACTGATCTCGGCCGCTCCCTCCCCTCCCTGCCGCTTCCGGGGGGGGGGGGGGGGGGGAGGGAGCGGCCGAGATCAGTCTGCTATCGCAGACTATAGTTTTCCGAGATCATAGTCAATCGAGATATGGTCTGGAAACTCGGCAAACTTCAAAGCGCCTATAATGAGCTATGATTTTATGTTGAACCGTACCTTACACCGTGCACATCCTTTGTTTTAGGTTTATTAATATTTAAATAGCACGGTTGAGTGATTGAACTGAAACGTTGCTATTGGACAATTCGTCTTTATACTAAAATACAATGTGTTCAGTGACCGTACACCGTGCACAAAAATGCATAAAGGCGAACAAAAAGATAGACCAAAGACTTCAGCTGAGTTTCCAGACCATATCTTGATTGACTATGCCGAGATGTATATCTCTTTGCGATGCAGCAAATTAAATCGTCTGACGTTAGACAAAGTCCACAACAACAAGGTGTATGAAAGAGTTAAGGTGCTGCAGTGCATGTTGTTACTTATTAGTAAACAATAAATATTGTCTCAACGGCTACTCGTCAGGGCGCCGCAATGTAGCATATACGAGAATCCATTTACATGTAATATCTCATTTGAGAAGTGATTTGACAAACGAAGCGATTTCTTCATTAGGCATGGGTCGGGTAGCTTTCATGCTTGTGTACGACAATAAATTTACAAAAGCAAGGACAATTGACAAACCTCGTTCTCACTTTCTTCCAGCCGCGACACTTGAACGGTTTTTCCTTGAATTATTTGTACTTTTTTTACCACTTCTCGCACAACTTAGTACAAAAAGAAACGTATACACAATTATGTGTTGTAGTGGAAGTCGTTGATATTATTAAGCGAAAACAGCATTAGTATCTTATTTCATGATTGAGTCGGTTTTCTTTGATGTACCGCGAGCTGTATATAGCATATACAGCCCTTGAATACTAATTAGAAAAGAAATGAAGAAAAAAACTAGGAAAATCTTTGTCCAAGGTAGAAGAAAAGACATAACTTTGTTGGAAAACCTCCTCAATCATGAAATAAGTCAGATAAAACCCTCGAACGTCGGGATGTATGCGATATACATCCCTCGTTCTCGGGCTTTATCTCTTACTTATTAGATTAAAAATTATAACGTTAAACAAATAAAACAAAAAGCTCCGTGCATGCATATGTACTCTTATAAAGGTACGTTTGACGTCATTTCAACAGTTGAGTAGAAGTGATGGCCGAGTGCTTTTACACTTCTTTTGTGTTCAAATGACGTCAAGCGTAGCTTAATAAGAGTAGATATGCACATAGAGCGATATGTATTATTTGTTTTATAAAATAATAAGAAAAAAATAAGATAAAAGTTGGACAGTTTTGGAAGCTGGCTCAGTGGCTTTTCCGGCTAGCTGACATGCCATTCCATGCCATTTTACGTCATTCATGATTTCCATACTCCTATAAATGCACGGGGTCTGGCCAATCAGAGCGTGCGTAGAGAACCCTGTATTTTATAAATAGTTTAGTATAACTAAAAGTGAGTTAGTACTGTACCTTGTGGATCTTCAAAGACCACCAAAGCTGCTTCACTTTCCGGTAGCAATGTCACTTTCCCAACTTCGCCACCACCATTTTTTTTCTTTTGAAAATGTATGTACAAAGCGGTTTCTGTGATACTTTTTGGAAGATTAGTAACCTTAATCGTTCGTGTTTTTGTTTGGATCTGACCGACCTAAGAGCAAGAATAAGTAGGAAAACGAGATTGGAAAGTCAGACATTGTATAACTATAGTTTTACATGTAAACAGTATAGCTAAGATTTATTCTGAGCGAATCAGTCTTAATAATTAAGAAAATAAATATTTGATACGAAAATAGTGCATTACAAACATGCATGTGCATGACTCTGATTTCCATGTGTGGAATTCACAAAAACAAGAACAAACCTGATTTTCCCTTTCTGACAGCATCGACACGTCAACGGTTTCCCCCTGAATTATCTGTTCTTTATTGAGCACTCTACGTACAACTAAAACAGAAAAGTGTATAACACAAGTTCTAAATCGGAATCAATAATGAAAATGTTGTAAGTAGATACAACAGTGATATATCTAATTTGAATAAATATGTATTGTATGGTATAGTATATAAATATAAATGTAATGTACAAAATATAAATGCAGTAATGTAAAATGTAAAATGTAAAGGTAAAAAATGTAAATGTTAAAATGTAAATGTAATGTTATGTTATGTTAAAAAATGTAAATGTAAAAATGTAAATACAATGAAATAATGCAAAGAAATAAAAATATAAATATATAGAGGTAGTATAGCGTATGTGTATACTGCTGTTATTATTATTATTAATCATTTGAAAAAGAAGGGTGACATCTTTACCAGCATGGGTATTATCAACGATGGCCCTCACAAAATTATATACAACTAATGATAACTAATCTATTTACAGTTTTTAAAAATACAATTACATCAACTAATGATAACTAATCTATTTACAGTTTTTTTAAAAATACAATTACATCGAGTTACAATTACATCGGACAACATGTTTACATTTATTGCAGGAAAGGTCCTCTAGATGATCAACCTCATCAACCATTGTCAGAAAAAATTCTTTCAGTTTGTATTTGAATGTGGTATAAGAATAATTTTCAATTTCTTTTAGGTATATTGTTTATTCAGTTTATGGTATATTCAGTTTGTGAAGACCGTGTTGAAATATTAATTACACCATTAGTCTTTTGGAACAATAGTGATACCTCTACAGGTGCCATTTTCTTTAATGCACAAAAAACAAACAATATTTTTTTCATTTTGATAATACTATAAATGGGTAACCATTTTAGTTGACGAAATAGGTTTACTGATGGTGTATCATAGGATACTCCATATATTATACGTGCTGCTCTCTTTTGAAGTTTTAATATGTCATGCAAAAGTTCATTTGAACAATTGCCCCAAAGTGTTGAGCAGTATAATAAATGAGGATAAATTAATGCAGAATAATATGTTTTTCGTGCTTCAATTGGTAAATAATCTCTAACTCTTTTCAATAAATATAATCGACTTGATATTATTTTGTGGATATAGGAAACATGTGGCTCCCATTGTAAATGTGAGTCAAAGTAAATACTTAATAATTTTGCACTCTTTACTTCTTCTATATTTTTGTTTTGTAGTTGATATTGCATTTTCAGGTTATCAGTGTATTTTCTTTTGGAGTATATTGTCATTGATTTAGTTTTTTTGCCATTCAGTATCATTGTGTTATTGCTTGCCCAATTTGAGGTTTCTAATAGTTCATTATTGATAATTGTAGTCAGGTGACTTGTGTTACTAGAGTTTGCTAACAATGTAGTATCGTCAGCAAACGAGTATTGTGATGTTTGTTTTAGACATAGAGGGAGATCATTAATATAGATTAAGAATAGCAAAGGTCCAAGTAGTGATCCTTGGGGAACTCCACTCTCAATTTTCAATGGCTGTGACAGGGCATTTTTGTATTTGACTTATTGCATCCGATTTTCAACATAGCTTTGAAACCATTGTAAACTTAATTCAGTGATTCCGTACATAGAAATTTTCTTTAGTAGTATTTCATGATCAACTATGTCAAATGCCTTCGAAAAATCAAGTAAAATCATTGCACTTATTTCTCCTTTTTCAATGTTACGGATTAGATTTTCATGTATTAATGCAAGAATAGTTTCGCATGAATGGTTTTTCCGAAAGCCATGCTGATAATAAGATAGCAAATTATGGCTATTTAGATACTGATAATAAGAGGAGAAGACGTGTTTATCTACAATCTTTGAAAGTATAGAAAGTACTGACAGCGGTCTAAAATTTTCTCTAGATGTTATTAGGTCCCCCTTGTGGCCTGGTATTACTTTGGCCTTCTTCCATTTGTTGGGGAAAAGTCCTGTTTTTATGCTTAAATTGCAAAGGTGGGTAATTGAAGGGGTGACTGCTTCAGCTGCTAGCTTAAGGTGGTATGGGGTTATATCATCTAGCCCTTTTGCTTTTGTTGTGTCAATACTTTTTAAATATTCAAAGACCATTTGTTCCGTCATAGTAGGTATTTGGAATTTTGTGTCTTTTTGAATTCTCGAATTTACAAATTCCTCTAGAATCTGCTGATTGAATGTAGGATTAGGCATTGTCCTTTTTAATTCATCCACAACATTTTTGAAATAGTTGTTAAAGATGTCACAAATCTCAAATGGCTCAGAATATTCAATGTTATCAATAATAAGCATATTAGGAGATTTTTTACATTTTGAAAGAGTAACTTCTTTTAAGATTTCCCACAGTTTTGAAGGATTTTTTAGATTTTTAGTCAATGCTTTATTGTAATATTCACTTTTCCTTTGTCAAATTAGATGGACCGTATTGTTTCTCCAGTATTTGTAATAGGTCCAGTCTTCGTCCCTCTTATATTTATTATAAAGGTTGTGATGTTTATCTCTATTTCTCATTTAGTATTCAATGTCCTTACTGAACCACAGAGGGAGTCTATTTGATTTAACTCTTTTGTAATTTAGGTGCATGATTATCTAAGATACTGTTGTATATATCATACCATTTTTCTAGGTAGATATCTGGATGTTCAAGACATTTTAAAGTATCCCAGGGAAAATTGAGTAAATCACTTAGGAAGTGTTCATGGTTAAAGTGTTTGCTTGATCTATAGAATATGCTCTCATGGCTGTGCTTTTTTATTTTAATATTTATTTTACGAGTTAGAAAAACAGGATAATGATCACTTATTCCTGTTTGAATAACTCCTGTCTGTAAAATATTTTCAGCACAGGATGTATAAATGTGGTCCAATAAGGTCATTGACCTTGGTCTAGTTACAGACTTAATTGTCTGTTTTAATTGGTATTGATTGCATATCCCTTTAAGAGGTTTATATACTTGTTCATTAAGGGCATTAATGTTAAAATCGCCCAGAATGATGATTTCGTTACCATCTTTATCAATGTTTTGCAGCAGTTTACAAAACATTTGACGCCATATGAATGCAGCTGATGGAGGTCGGTGGAGATAGCATATTAGTATATTACAAATCGAAAATTTGAAATGTTTGGTGTACGGTTGAAATACTCATATTACTAGAAGTTTTTATCAAAAGTGAAGTGCTGCGAGTTGCTACCATTTACTATTTAGTAGTAAAATACTTGTTATCGTCCGAAGCATTTTCAATTAAAGAGCTTAAGCATGCAACGTTTTCCTCAACATGGACGTCACGCGTATAAAATCGAGCCATTAAAGAGTCATGGCGTCAGCACTCTTGCCACTCCTGCTTGAAGTGAAGAACGGCAATCTATGCAGTTTTAGGTAGTTGATTTGCAGCAATAACGACTGGTGCCATCTTTAATGTTGCCATCTTTAATAATGCCTGCCGCTGATCGGTAGACATTGCGTATACCAAAGATCATCGCCCACGAAATCCTAAGAATCGAGTTCGTGAACGCATATAAACTCGGCCCAGACCTCGTCAAGATTAGTGAGCTGCTCGCCTTACGGCTCGCAGCAAAAAGAGGAGGTTTAAATTTAAAGCGCCGATCAAACGAGAACGCAGGTCACCGCGAGTTACATTGTAAGCCACTGCAAGTCATTGCAAGTTGTGGCGGTCAAACAAGACACAAGTTAAAACTTGTGGTGACTTGCGTTCTCGTTTGATATGGGCTTGCCAGGGGCGCCGGAAGCTACTTAAAGCGGTTGGGGCAGCGAGCCGGGCGACGGGCCGAACGTGGCTCCGGCGCCCCTGGGGCTTGCCCGAAACGTGATACCTCCCAATTTCTATATAGAACTGATTATAGTTTTTGTATCTGCGCAGCAGATATATTGCTATCGTGTTGTGTGTGGTGTGTATGTATGTGGGTTAGCTTTCTTGGGTAACCACTGACCTGTAGTGTGTGCTGTGCTGTAACAATATTTCGTCCGCCATATCACGAAGTCCTTCGAAGCGACAAAGTTTTGGATTAAAATACTACGATTTTCAGGGTTCTATGCTATACGATTTTTTCAAATTCACATATCTTGTACATAATTTAACGTTCTATCTAACTGTACGAATTTCGTGAATGGTACAAACCTACAGACGATTCGGGAATACTTTAAAATGATTGCGTCTGACCGTACGCCAAGTGATAGCATAATAATGCAATTTGATATTTGCGCTCATCTCAGTTCAAATAGATTTTTCTCCGTTGCTATTCTATACGATTTGTTCTAATTCACATACGTTGTACAGAATTTTACGCTCTCTAACCGTGCAAGTTTCCCAAATGGCACAAATCTACAAACGATTCAGGGATTTACTTTAAATAAGACGTGGTTTGACCGTATGTCAAGTAAATAGCGTAATAATGCAATTTGATATTTGCGCTCACGTCAGTTCTCCGTTGCTATTCTATACCATGTTTTCTAATTCACATATGTTGTACAGAATTTAACGCTCTATATAACTGTTGAAGTTTCGTGAATGGCACAAACCTACAGACGATTCAGGGGTATACTTTAAAAACGCGGTATCGGCGGGCGGCTCAACTGCAATGAAGATATATCCCAATACGGCTGTTAGCCGTTAAATTCTATATTTCCGACAAAGTTTTTGACTAAAACACTATGATTTTTCAGGGTTCTATTCTATACGATTTTTTCTAATTCACATGTGTTGTAGAGTATTTAACGCTCTATCTAACTGTAGAAGACAGTTTCGTGAATGGCACAAACCTACAGACGATTCAAGGATACTTAATTTAAATATGATTGCGTTTGACCCGATAATTGACATTTGATATTTGGCGCTCATCTCAGTTCAAATAGATTTTTCTCCGTTGCTATTCTACGATTTTTTTTAATCCACATTTGTTGTACAGAATTAACGCTCTATCTAACGGTATAAGTAATAAGTTTCCAAAATGGCACAAACCTACAGGCGATTCAGGGGTATACTTTAGACCCGCGGTGTCCGGCTCAACGGCTGTATTGGGATATATCTTCAGTTATCCATTAAATTCTATATTTCCGACAAAGCTTTGCACTAAAACATTTCGCAGATAAGGGATATTGCTGATAAAACTGGTAAGTATTTTTAACGTGACTTATAGTAAACTGACTGCGATCTACCACAGTTTTTGTGAGTCATGATAAATTATTTTGGTCAGAGAATTGAACGTGTATAAAATCTTATAAGATCTACGTGTAAAAAATCTTATAAGATTTTTCTTAAGATCTTACAAGATTTTCCAAGATCGCACAAGATCTTACAAGATCTTGACAAGTGATTCTCACAGTGGTGGGTATGGCGCAGATACATGTACGCATAGCGGACCTTTTGTTATTCTATATTCTAAATAAATCTTGTATACCTTTGCAATCGTTGCCAGGTGCTGACTGCTCTAGAATCTTCTCGGATTTCTCTGTACCTATTCCATCCTCAACTCTCCCTAAATTGTTTGCAATCTCTGCAAATCTCCATACATCTACCCGGTGCCATCTATAACAAATCTTGTCATCATTAACGGGTTTCATGTTTCTAGGACGTTTTTTCTTAAAATTTTCTGCGTTGTCTTGAATCATTTTCTGCGACGAGAGAATCTCCTCGTCATTTCCTTTCTCCAAGAGACTTGTTGAAAGCTGAACAGAGCGTTTCACGTTATCAACATAACTTCTTACTTCGCTTGTCTGGGCTTCCAGCTCGCTTCGTTTTTTACTATGAATTTTGTCGACTTCATTTAGTAGAGATCGAGTGTTTTTGTCTAATATTTGGCTAAACGTATTTAACATGTCTTGTTTTTTCTGATTGATCTCGGATTTCACAGTTTTTGCGTTGCGATCGAGCGATTGTGTTAAATTTAATATCGCCTCTAACAATTGTGTGCCTTCTTGTAACTGTTGTGTGAACGTGGCGCAACTGGAATCCAAATGTTGCTTTTCTTTCTCGGCCGCTTTTGCTACTGGAAGCCAAGAATGCTCGGGTTTCTCGTGGTTAAAATCCGTGCAGTCCCGACAAATGAGCTCCTGGCACGTCTCACAATAAAACTTCAGCGTCTTCTTATGTTCTTGGCAGTGTAGCTTTCTCCTGATCTTTCTTTGATTCTCCGGTTTCGCTAACTCGTCCATCGAAAGAACCGAATGATTGACGAAGCCACGATAGCTGTTGTGAACTGTCTGGCATTCGTGACATAAAAATACTTCGCAGGTTATACAACGACCGACTGAAGGTCCTTGACAGTGAGTACAAGGAACAACTTTTAGTCGATTTTGAACGGCCATGACCTCCAACATATTGAAGATAAAATGGTTGGGTGTCATGTCTGCTACTTCCTCTCCGGGATTCAAAGTAAACTGTCTACGGCAGTTCGGGCAGTTGAAGTCCTTTACCTGTCGGCCAACTTCATTTTCACGATGGTTCTTCACGAATCTTTCCAGGCAAGCTTTGCAATAAGAGTGAAAGCAAGGCAACGTTCGTGGATCTTTCACTGTTTCCAAACATATCGAACATTCGAGAAGGCTCTCCAGTTTACCAATCGAGACAGCTTCTAAAGAAGTAAAAGAACACGCCATTCGAAACGATACTATTCTGAATCGAGATTTTGAAACGCTTTTCAATCAATCCACGTCAATAATATTATATAACTATACTGACTGACATATAAGAGTATGCTATACAGTCGACTGACAAATGATAATTTTTATATCACGTGCTAATTGTTCGGGTATGTTGCAATAATGATTTCAGACAATCTGTCATACTGATATACACCATTTTTTGCTCAGGATAGCTAAATGCCAAAGTAACAGTTATAACATATATAGCAAGGGCAGTAAACCTTAGTATAAGAGAATTAATATCGGCTATAACACGGTTTGCTTCGTAATCTGATGAAATGATAATATAATAGCTACTGATCAGGAATCTATCTTCAAAGAAAAGAACATACTTGGAATTTAGGATGGTTTCCGTTTCCATAAATTACTACATTTAATTATTAATTTGTCACGTGCCTATTGTTATTATCGACTTGCAGATCTCAATTGCAATAATAACTTCCAGACAAACATTCCAAAACCCTGATAGACCACTGGGTAAACAATTTTGATAAAAATAATTTATACTTGGAAAGTAAATTATTTGTATTAATAGTTGAAAAGTATATCCATTTAGATATACTGAAAATACATTAAAGTGCCTATGAAACGAAAATTAAGTTTGTCTTATTTGAAAAGAACGCTTAAAATGATAGAGTAACATCTTTTGCAGTTTTAGTATTCTGGGCACACCCACATGCGTCCTTTGAATTAATTTGGTTTGATAATAGCAAAGCTTTTAATATTGTAGCGATAGACACACCAGGCGGAAAACGCAATTTAAAAATGAATATCAGAGCCCAGCAAATGACTTTGAAACAAGACATAATAAAAAGAAAAGAAAATTTATTTACTGACGTTTCGTTGTTACATCACAACATCTTCAGAGCATTTAAACTATATTACAGTTGGTTCACTATATATACTACAAAGATATACTGGTTTAAAATTACAAGAACGGTTACAAAATTTAAAGTTCAAAGTTTAAAGTTCAAAGTTTAAAGTTCTAATTTTTATTATGTCTTGTTTCAAAGTCATTTGCTGGGCTCTGATATTCATTTTTAAATAGAAAAGCTATATAACTTTTTTCGGTAACTTATTATGCACGTCATGACTTCAAAATGTTTAATTTGCATATCAGACAAACTGAAATATCTCAAGAACGAAGCAAGGAAACGAAAAACTGCAAACGATGTTACTCTATTATTTTAAGTGTTCTTTCAAATAAGATAAACTTAATTTTCGTTTCATTTGCACTTTAACGCATCCTTGCCCAGCGTTTTTCTAGAGGTGAATAAAATTGTCTGGTGTTAGCCAGAATAAAATACTAAATATCTATACGGACCGGAACGAGTTAAATTTCTGTAAAAAGGTAGAGTGCTACTTAGGCAGTGTTTCTGATAGAGAAAAGTGAAAAGGTGGCAAACTGCCAAGAGGTTTAGTAACGAAATATTGACGGTTTCGAGGGGAGCTCTTTTTCAGTAAAATTCCATGTATATTACGCGAGCCCTCATTGATCAATTGCCGTGTTTGGATCAGAGTATCCAAACACGGAAAATTCCGGCCAAAACAATTTTTTGAAACTGTCGGACAGTATATCATATTCACTTGTGATTATTTTATAAAAGAAATACCAAATGGTTTTTTCCGTTTTTGGAGACTCTTATCCAAACACTTGGGAAATTGCTCGACTTTCGAAAAGCTAAAAACACTCGCCTACGGCTCGTGTTTTATTACGCTTTTCTCCAGTCTCGCAATTTCCCGCGTGTTTGGATCAGAGTATCCAAACACGGAAAACCATTTGGTATTTCTTTAATCATAGTGAAAACACTTGAAACATCACTTTTTCACTGCTAAAAATTTTGGCAGTTTAATACCTCTCTTGAAGTAGGACTAAACACAAAATTTGATATGTAGTAGTTTAGTTAAATTAAATAGGATTGTGTCACAGGCTTTATTGTTTTAAAGTGCCATCATGATTTGGGATTTTACATATTTAGGATATTTGGAGGAATTGGAGCCTTCTGAGAAGATTTGTAATACATCTTCCTTTTCTAAAATTTCATTTTCGCGCACGTTTTCGCTGTTAAAGTTGACGGAAGTGACGTCCACGCAGGTATTTGTCTATATATAAGATTAAAAACACTTTACAGATTCCTACGTATACGTCACTTCTGTCAACTTTAAAGCCGGCTTTCCACAAGGCGATTTTTTTCGCGCGAAGCGACTTTCTTTTGTTCGAATTCAATAGATTTCTGATTAGTTCCAGCTCAGAGCTCATGCATGAGACAAAAGAAAAAGTCGCTCCGCGAGAAAAAAGTCGCCAAGTGGAAAACCGGCTTAACGGCGAAAAGTCCATGAAGATGAAATTTTAGAAAAGGAAGATATATTACAAAGCCACTGTATTTTTTTTTCTTCTTTTGGCGAGTAAAATCGTCATACTTTATTCTCGGAGTGAAGTAACAAAAGTCTACAATTGCATGCAGTGAAAGAGATGTACAAGTCATGATTGCTGCTTATTTCTACTGTTATACATATACAGTGGCGTGGTGGCGAGTTTCAGGCTGGGGTGGCCAGATTACCTTTGGCCCCCCCCCCCCCCCCCCCCCCAAAAAAAAAAAAAAAAAAAGAAAAAAAAAAGACACTGTATTTGATAAATGATCACATTTTTGTTTTAAAATAACTCAAATAGCAATAATATTACAACAAACAACGGGTTCTCAATGGCGACGCCAATGCGAGCAAAGATCTAGGGGGGTCCGGGTGCATGCTCCCCTGGAAAATTTTGAAATCTAGAGTCTCTGATATGCCATTTCCTGCATTTTGGAGTGAGATTTTACAGAATTCTGAAGATTATAAAGCATCATAGAAAACAAGAAAGATTACAGATTTCAGATCTTTATATCCCACCATTGAAGACCTAGGTGTTGCAATTGCGAAACTACAGTTCCAGAAGAAAGCCGGAAAGATTAATCTAAGTACAGTACAAACGAAATGTTTACTAGTCGGGGTGCTATTAAGTTTTGGCGCCCCTTCTGCAACCCCAGCTGGGGGGGGCCTTGCCCCCCCCCCCCTCCGGCCACCACGCCACTGTACATATACTTAAAGCCACTATTTAATTTATGTTTGAGCTTCTACATTTATAATCTGGCATTTATACTTCGAACAACCTAACCCACATCGCAAGTTAATAACAAAATTAACATGTGCTGATTTTTACTATTTTCACTATTTCATCTACATAAGTTTCTTTGAAAGCAATTTTTAAATTTATTTATGAACTTGTAGGTTTATAACCAACGCTACAATGTCTTCAACCGGTTCCCCAACTAAGCTAGATAAATTTAATATATAGATAAAGTTTACGACGATACGATAATCGGGCATTTATACCACTTGTCCGAACATTGCACCTACATCTAAAGTTATTATGCTGTTTAATTATGAAATTAACATGTGAATTTAAAATAATCGTATCATCATTGAACAGGCTTAGCCTCCTCCGCAGGCAACTCTGTGTCTTCCCAGATGCGTGAGCTGATTTATCCGAGCATTATTTATAGCTAACTGACAATTATAATTCAGATATAGGCGACTGTATCTGGGAAATGGGGAATTGTGGGGCCAAATATATAGGATTTGAGAAGGGATTGGATATTCGGTATTTATTTTCGATATTCGGCAGGTAACTCCTCCCTTATTTATTTTTTCATTCCCTCCTTCGTCTCCAGACTTCGCTCTGCCATATGATCACAGTACATAGACACAGGTACCTATGCCAGCTCGTGTCAGATCAGTAATGTCAGCTGGCCAGCAGAGTCAGGTAATAAATGTTATGCTCGGATAAATCAGCTCACACATCTGGGAAGACACAGTTGCTTGTGGAGGAAGCTAAAACAGGCTATGTCACATCACTTTTAGCCTCGATTGTCTCACGTTGATATTCTGAGCTACAAACTTCAAAATCAAAGCTGTACATTAATTTGATTGTGAAATACAAGTCACCTAACGACTATGGAGGATTTTTGAACCTTTAAGACCAACGTTTTTACACAAATTGACCTAAACTTGATCGCTGCCAGGCTAACAGACATCAAGGTGTCACATTTACAATCCCTTTCAATCTCGTTTTAATTTTGATAATCCGTACTTCCGTGCAGGTTTCTAGTATCCCTTTTATGTCTTTACATAATATAAAACTGTCACCATGAGATTTTATGCAATTTTAAAACAATTGTGTTTCTGCAAGACTGATTGCTAAAAAGTGTGTGTGACATAGCTCTTTTCAATACTATCACGTATTTAACGTTTCCCGTGCTAAAACTGCTTTGTAAATTCTTTCGTGTATTCTTCCACACATCTTGAAGTCTTGCGATAAACGATGCGAATTTCTTCAATGGAGTTGTTGTCGAGTGGGCTATTTGCGTCCATAAACTCTTTTATTACTTCAAACAGCAAGCGCGCACTGACTGCTGGGGAAAGGTTGGCGATATCTGGAGTAACGACTGGAAAACAGATTGACTTCACTCTATTTTCGTTTGCTTTTTTGAGAGCGTTGTGGCACGTATTTTTCAGGCTAAGACGCAAAACCTCCTGACGTCGCTCCTTGGACATTTCTGGGAGGATGGCGTGGATAACGATTTGACAAGGCAACGAGCCAGCGCTTGTTAACGTCACCATATTGGTTATAAGGGACCCATTCCTGGCAATGATATCTCTGCATACTTTCCAGAATTCTTCTCCTGCTGCTTCTCTTACAGCGCACGGTAACCCAGTCTTGTGCACCAGGTCTTTGTCTGTGAAGTTCACAATCGCATCACATTCTTGCTTCTGTATTTCGCCCAACATAAGTATTACCCGTGTTCCTTTGCGAGACGCCACCATTGGATCAGTTGGAATGGTTCCTTTGTTTTCCGAAGCAGAGGTTTCTCTTTGGAGTGCTCCCATGGCATTTCGACGAAACATCTCAACATTTTCAGCACTTCCAGTCAAAGTGAATACGTCGGGACTGGATTCGTCTATCATTATATCAGATCGGCCTCTCTGTCTTGTCATTGATTTCTTGATCTTCTCGGTATCGTCAGCGCTGAACTGTCTGAGATCCAACGTAGCTCTTGTCAGGTTTTTTGACGTTGTCTCGTAGAACTGTTGAAGCTTTCTCGCTACCTCATCGAATTCCGACTGTTTGAACCCAAGCATCGGTTTCAAAGTGAGCCTCTTGTCTTCGGAGAGCACCACATCAACGCGATTTTGACTCTTGAAGGTTTCAAGATCTTCTTTGTATACTTGCTGGATGAACTGTGCAACACTGATAGAAGATGGTTCGTCGGGTTCGTCATGTAATTTGATTTTCTCCAAACTATTTTGAAGGAATTCCAATGGGTCGTTTTGGCCGTTCTCGTCGTCTGGTTTCGGGTTCTCGTAGTCTCGTCTCTCGTTCTCGTAGTTTGGTCTCGGGTTTTCGTAGTCTGGTCTCTCGTTCTCGTAGTCTGGTCTCTCGTTCTTGTAGTCTGGTCTCTCGTTCTCGTGGTCTGGTTTCTCGTTCTCGTAGTCTGGTCTCTCGTTCTTGTAGTCTGGTCTCTCGTTCTCGTGGTCTGGTCTCGCATTCTTGTAGTCTGGTTTCTCGTTCTTGTAGTCTGGTCTCTCGTTCTCGTAGTCTGGTCTCTCGTTCTCGTAGTCTTGTTTCGCGTTCTTATTATCTGGTCTCGCGTTCTCGTAGTCTTGTTTCGCGTTTTTCAATTGATTGAAATCTGCTTGAAAATTCTCACCATTCGATTTTCTTTGGTACAAGCTTGTCTGATCAGGGTTAGTCGTGTGGGATTTCTGTTGGTCATCATTGTCGGAAATCCTTTTATCGACAGGTAGTTTTTCAGAATTGTGCAGGTCTTCCCCGAAGTTGTCGCCAGGAGCTCCACTTTTGTCAGCATTTTTTGCCGGATCTTGGTTATTTGATTGGGATCTCTGGAACTCATTGTCATCGATACCACTCTTTTTGAAATCACTGTTACCGAAATCTGATTCTTCTGGATTGTTGAAACTTTCTAGTAAGTTATCGCCTTTGGTGCCGCTTTCGTCGATAACTTCTTTACCTCGGTTACTTGGGCTCCTTTGAAATTCATCGTCATGGAAACCACTTTGATCACTGTAACTTGTTTCATCAGATTTCTTGACATTTCCCTGAAAGTTATCTTGACCATTTTTCTTGTCCGCCACGAATTCTAGTGATGTAGTTTGCTCGACGTTGTTTTGGCTCTTAGCAGTAGCACGCGCAACGTAGTCATTTGATTCTGTCGGACTGAAAACGTCTTCAAAATATGTTTTTACCAACGTAAATTTTGCTGCATTTTGACGTCGTTCCGGAAAAGATTCTCTATTTTGGCATGCGGGTTTTTTTAAATTTTCAGACCGTGCTGTGTCTCCGCCAGCGTCTTTTTGAGAACGACTGAGCCGAGGAACAGGAGTTGGCTTGGCAGGTTGAACAAGAAGTCCTTGGAGACCTTCTGCTGGGGTACGCCACTTTGCGCTGGGTTGGTCGTTTGAAAGGCTAGTAGGACCATCTGACGTTTGTTCAGGATTCTGGCGGTTTCTAGACCCATCTAGGCTTCGTGGTCCAGACTCGTGTGTTTGGTTGTTTGGCTGGTTGTAATGGCGTTCTAATTTGGTCGGTTTGGCGCTGCTCTGTTCGTTTGCCCGTGGATCCTTAGTTTTTTCGAGTTGGTTAGGATATGCCTGTGCATCGGAATCATGCGAAACCTGGATTTCCTGATCAACAGCAGGGACAGTTTCGGAAGTATCCATTTGTTCGCCAAGATGTTCAGATGTTTTTCCGGCAAAAGCACTATCCGTATTGCCCCGGGGTAAAGTCACCTGATTTTGAGCAGACCTCCGGTAGTTGGTTTCCCACGACATTCCTGACGATTGCGACTCCCCATGGCTTGGGCTTGAATGTTTATTTTCATGTCCATCAAACTCACACGAAGGTATACTCTCTTTAACAGTAGGGTGGCTGCTTCTCAGGGACCAATTTACTTGGGACTCTTGCTTTACGCTTGGGTTCTTAACACCAAGCTCATGCGACTTTCCATCGTAGTTATCGTTTCTTGCCTCAGCTTCTTCCAAACACTTGTTGCCCATTTTCAACTGTAGAAACTCTCTGGCCTTTATTACTTGTTCCAACGATCCTGTTATCAACAGACCATAGGCTGAGTAGTGCCATTGTATTCCTGTAACCGCTCCTGTCTCATCCAACATAACTTTACAAACACTTGGTTCAATCCTTTGAAGAATTGTGGGATTCATAGTTGCTGTTACTGCAGTAAAGACGTTTTCAACCTGTAGTGAAAAAGAAAGGCATTAATGCCACTGTTAGTCATATTTTTTTAACTAAAATCATTTATTTAGCCGTATACACAAGCATGCTTACATTTTACACGAACATATACAGGAGAATATAATACTATTAATTCGTTTTTCAGACTATTCAAAACGTGTGATTGAACTTCTTTTTAATTTAATGTAGATAGGGGCTTGTGTAACTATCTGGAGGATCAGCTGCTAGTCTGGTGACTGATGAGGACCTTAGTAATCGTGATTCTGTGTTATGCATAACATAAACGCATGCGTTTATGTACTCTATGTACCAACGTGAACAAAGGTAAGGAAACTGGTAGCAGGCGATATATACATGTAAGGAATCCAAAGAAGTATCTGCTATTATAAAATAACATGTATACTACGCCGCTACGCGAGCCCTGATTGGTCAATTGTCGTGTTTGGATCAGAGTATCCAAACACGGAAAATTCCCGCCAAAGCGATTTTTTGAAATTGTTGGACAGTATATATCATATTCACTTGTGATTATTCTATAAACGAAATACCAAATGTTTTTTTCCGTGTTTGGAGACTCTTATCCAAACACTTGGGAAATTGCTCGACTTTCGAAAAGCTAAAAACACTCGCCTACGGCTCGTGTTTTGTTACGCTTTTCTCCAGTCTTACAATTTCCCGCGTGTTTTGATCAGAGTATCCAAACACGGAAAACCATTTGGTATTTTTTTAATCAGTTAACGTCCAGTATGCGCCTACATGAAGTACCTGGGTAATTCTGGACATGAATTTATAACAAAGTGGTTCTGAAATAGTCTTCTGCACGCACCCTCCAGATTTCCTGTCTTCAACATTTTTTTGCGAAAAGCTATGATTTATTTACTAACCTCGACTTTCTTTGGGGGCGGATCGTATTTTTCCACACGGACATCTTTACCGTTGAGCGTATGGTTTTTCTGCAGGACTTGTTCTACGACTAAATAATTAAGAAAGTCGTATCTACATTTTAATCGATAAAAAGCGTTAGGTATAAATAGACCTAATAACTTTTAGATCTACTATAAAACGCAACTTTTCTACCATTGTTTTGTATTTGAAAATTGAGTCTTTCACTACGAGTGGTTTACAACGAATAGACAGTGAGTATCAGAATGCACGATTTGTAAAAGTTATATACTGTGCTAAAGAGCGATTTCTTGTTTGGCTAAAAAAGTGATGTCAAAAACGTCTCGCTTGTTATTAATTCCGCATGAACGAACGAACGAACGAACGAACGAACGAACGAACGAACGAACGAACGAACGAACGAACGAACGAACGAACGAACGAACGAACGAACGGACGGACGGACGGACGGACGGACGGACGGACGGACGGACGGACGAACGAACGAACGAACGAACGAACGAACGAACGAACGAACGAACGAACGAACGGACTAACGAAGTATTGGATGAGTATGCGTGGCGGTATACTTTTGAGACAGTTTAGAGTTCTTACTATAGGGCTCTGCAAAGATAACCAAAGCTTTTCGGTCTTCAGGAAACATTTTTGCTTTTTCCACTTCACCACCACCGTTATTTTTCCTTTGGAAATAAATAACCACATTGGCTTCTGTAACTCCATCAGGTATATCTGAAACTAGGATTGTTCTCTCCAGATAGACAGCTTCTTGGGTCTTTGAGGGCAGTTCTTCGACCTTTTTTTGGAAGTAAAATGAATATAAAGTTACTTATTAATAAAATCGTAAAACGACCCAAGTTGCCTCTTATTATGGTCCAAATGAGACATTGTTGCTATTTCTTGTTTCTTATGTTTATTTGTTATTTTATTTTTCTATGCCAAAGTCCAATTCAAACATTTTTTTTGACTTACAGAGGATTTCACATAACTTTTGCCGATTGTGTTCCGAAGTTCGTTCGTTATTTCCGAAGTTGGCGACGAACTTCGCAAGTTAGTTGCGAACTTCGAAACGAACTTCCGAAGTTCCGAATTTCGGAAGTTCGGAAGTTCGTTTCGAAGTTCGCAACTAACTTGCGAAGTTTGTCGCCAACTTCGGAAATAACGAACGAACTTCGGAACACAATCGGCAAAAGTTATGTGAAATCCTCTGTAAGTCTTTTTTTTTCAATTTTGTTTAACAAAATCGCGACTCTTTCGTTTTCATGAATTCTCTCTACATTTGCACCAATGCCAATGGTGAAATAAGCTAATTATATTTTTATCAATCACTTTGCATTAGTATTATAGACCATATTCATAAATGGCCGTGGAATTAATATTCTTTTATGTGCATATAAATTAGCCCCTCTTAACTTGTTTTCATGTGCGAAATTCAAAAGAATCTTTACTCTAAAACGAGGTCAGAGGGGCTAATTTATATGCACATAAAAGGATTTTAAATCGTCGGCCATTTATGAATAAGGTATGTACTGAATTGATTGGGAATTGATTAGATTGGATTAGGTCATCGTCACATCTGAATTTTTTTGTAAAATGTTTTACCATGGGTAACTTCACTGGTGTATTTTCTAAAGAAAAAAACTATTTATGTTTACACAAACCTGACTTACTTTTCTTGGTGGCTCAAAATTGTTTCTATTGACGATCTCTTTCGTGGACCGGCGGTGTGTGCTCGTATGCTCCTTAACAACTAATAATTTAAAAGCCCGTAGTTATGGATAATAGGACGATGATAATGACCTTGGTTATGGATTATTTAGACTTATTCCTTAACATGATCTCACTAGAAAGAATTTACCGTTTGAATGTTCAGTAATTGTCGTGTCCTGCCGACCTTCTGGGTAACGTTGTTCATCCTGTACTAACGACTGTCCAGCGTTGTCATTTGATTTACGTATATTATTTGATCCACTCATGTTATTTGATTTCTTTTCGAGGCGGTGTTCTGTGCCTTTGGGAATATCGGAAACCAATTCAGGCATTGTTTGCATCTGGTTTTAAAAACAAAAATTCTGAACAGATGTCGACTTATATGCAGCATAAAACACATAAAATACATAGAGGGAAACTCTTCTCATTTCTAAATTATTTCTATAATACCAGAGGGAAAAAGACACTAGCGAAACAAAAACAAAAACAAAAACAAAAACAAAAACAAAAACAAAAACAAAAACAAAAACAAAAACAAAAACAAAAACAAAAACAAAAACAAAAACAAAAACAAAAACAAAAACAAAAACAAAAGCAAAAGCAAAAACAAAAACAAAAACAAAAACAAAAACAAAACAAAGCAAATTGAAACAAAACAAAGCGACATAAAGCGAAACAAAACAAATCTTAAAACAAATCTACATTAAACATGTACAAAAACAATCTACATTAAAACGTAAAATTAGTACAATCGTACAATCAACTTGAAAAACAGATTATATTGCAATATTTGTGATAAGTTGCAAATAAACCAGAAAACCAACCTTATTTTCTTCATCCAGTAACTCTACTTTTACAACTTTTCCACCAATTACCTGCTGTGTGTTAACCACGGCTTTTGCCACTAAATAAGAAACAGTGTGCCAATTACACACTCATATATTTTTTAAGATTTTAAATGCAATGCAATCGCAATGCAATGCAATGCAATGGGAAATAAAGCTGCAGAAATATTAATAGCTACTCTTTGCCAATTTAACCTAAAAACCAACACGAAGAAAAACACACAAATCTTTAGATTTTTTTATCAGTACGCAGTAGATATATTGTTGTCGCGCTGTTAAGTTAAGTTAAGTTAAGTTAAGTTAAGTTAAGTTAAGTTAAGTTAAGTTAAGTTAAGTTAAGTTAATGTAAGAATATAATGCCTTCGGAGTCAATAAAAACGTAGAATTCAACGATTGACTCACAAACCACCCAAAATTGTAAACTAAATACTTCATGTAAGTCAATGTTATGGCAGCATATATAGAGAGTGCGAAATGGCAAGCCTTTATATTTATAATGAATAATAATGGGGTAATTAAATTGTATGCTGCAGTTGTCAATGTAATGCAAAAATTTATGTTATGAATGCCAAACATTTATTCTACCTTTTACTGCATGCATGCATATACAGTATATGTCTACTCGATCTTGAAGAAAATTAATGTATAGTTGCTTTCATAACTTTGATGACAATTGCTGAAGATCTTCGTTCACAACATTATTTCTAAACTTTACAGCAGTCATACTTCAGATACCAACTGGATTGCATTATAATTATTTGACAAATTGTTGTCACAAAGTTATTTAAATACTTGATGTACTGTATTAAAATTTGATTGGCCTACTAAACTTTACAACAACCATACTTTATTACCATAGGTTTGAAATAGTACCATAGCTTTAATAGTCAAGCTATGATCACACTTCCTCTCACCACGAGACCGAAGTAAAGCCCAATTTGATTGAGTTAGTATTTGAGTGGGTGGGGACCATGCACATATCTGCATGGGCTTGGGAGTCATGCTTCTGTGCCAGATATGAGTAGAGTTGTTAGTGCTCAGCCTCCTGTGCTTTGATGGCTTTACTCTGAGTTCCTTTCTTAAGGTAAAAACACAGCATGGCTAGCATTGACAATCTTGACAAAAATCTTGTTCAGCTCTGAATACAAGGTCATTACAAGTACATACAGTAATTACAGCATTGTTTTTACCATAGTAGCTATAGGCATGATTGAACGCAGTTGATACATGCATGTCTGGACATACCTATTTTTTTCATTAGGAAAAAAATATTCAGTTGAAGCATGCAAGCATTTATTTACCTTCTGGATCCTCGAAAACAACCCAGGCCTTTCGACCATCTTGTGAAAGTCTCACTTCCTCAATTTCTCCTCCACCATTCCTTTTCCTTTGGAAATGAATATATAAAATGTTTTCCGTTTTTCCTTCAGGAATGTCAGTTACCAAAATTGTTGTTGCTTTATTTAAAACTTCGTCAACCTTCAAATTAGATTAATAGCGAAAACAAAACTTATTTTAAAGTGCATATAGGTTTATCATAGTTTCTGCCTTACTCTATAATGGGGAGAGAAAATAGATGTTATTTTACAGTTTCTATTTTGGTCATTTATTTCCGGCATATATCTTTCTTTTCTTCTACAAATTTGATTTGTAAGGGTTACTAGTGAAACGTAGCCAGTTACGTGAAAAAGCTGCAAATTGGAGTTGCTTGTTGTGGCGTTTCTCAAAGGTATTGAACTGAAGAAAAAACAGGTTCCAATCTAGTACAATCTCCAGCATTTGACTTTTCGTGATATATGTTTTTTTGGGTATAAAATACCGATTTGGACTAATTATAAACGTACATACGAGTGATTATATACGTAGTAAGACCACACACGAAAACGAGGTACCACAACGTCCACAAATAGCATACACGAGTGACCAAAACCAAGTGAATGTTTAACTGCAATTATCCACGCGTTTGTTTATTTTAAACTACTGTATTTAAAAATAGCTTATTTCAAGAAGCAACTAAAAGCGTACATACATAATTTGTGAAAATATACTTCTGCTCGTCTATATCAATTTATGCTAATTAGTTTATAACACAAACCTTTCCATCATAATCATCACTTGAATGCGGCCGATAATGTGTTACTTTTACGAGTTTTCCTTTAATTACTTGCTCTTTATTTACCACTGCATGTGCAACTGGACCAAACATAATTAAAGAAAAGGAAACAAATGTTCAACTAATATAAAGGACTGGAGCTATTTGAAAAAAAAAATACAAACAAGCAGACAAGAAACAAATAAACAACCATACAAATAAAATATTAAAATAAAAAATATTTGTAATAGGATAAAAAAACAAACGAGTTTTTAGTCACCTTCTAGATCTTCAAAAACAAGCATAGCTTCCTGACCATCCTGTGAAAGTCTTACTTCCTCAATTTCACCTCCGCCGTGTTTTTTCTTTTGGAAATGAATTTGTATACTGTTTTTAGTTTCTCCTTTCGGAATGTCAGAAACAAATACTGTTCTTCTTTCCTTTGAAATCACTTCAACCTAAGAACATGAAAGCCAGTGAGTTTTCAATACTTGAATGAAAAATGGATTATTATATATGTTTATCTATACGATTCTTGATGTTGAATTGTTTATTATGGCTATCTTATTAATAATTATTTGCTGGGCGATAATTTTCATGTAATAGAGCAACACGAGTTTCAGTGTTTCATCAGGGGTTCCAAACACGACTGAACAATGAAAATCGCATAGCACGCTTTTGAATTCTCTCAAGTGAATTCTTTCTAGTGCTAGGTATACTTCATTTAACGTTTTAAACTGCGATCTCAATTATATATGAAAGATAAAAACTGGCAGGAATATCCGAAAATGAAGTACATGCAGGAATGTTATCAAGTACAGGCATTTTTCTTTTCAAAATGCCGTTTGTACATGTTTCCTATTTTGTACATGTTTCCTATGAAGGCTATGAACAAAACCCATTATGAAACTTTTCTGCACTATAACTGTAAAGAGTTGCTTGGTGCCTACATTTAAATATTTTGGCTGAAGTTTCACATAAGTATCCCGAAATTTTAACATTTTATGTTTCTATCATCAAGTATTTCGTACATTTAGTTTTAGTGGTTAGCTTTTTTGGAATTGGAATTATACTCACCTTGTTATCTGGCGCTTCGTAAAGCTTTACTTCGACAGCTATTTCTTTAATTATATGTTCTCTGTTCACAACTGCCTGTGCAACTAAACCACAGGTGATAAATTAGTAAAGGTTGCGTTGGTGCTATCAATACAGTACACACCCGCTGTTAAGAACCTTCTGCCTATATTCCTAATTCCTTTGTTCCTAATTGGCTCTCCTGCGTCCAACATGGCGGCCGTTTGAATTATCGGTGGATTCATTATTCAACATGATCGCGCCAGACGCTGGGGTCGATTTTGAGGTACTAAAGCATTTTGTTGTGGATTATAATTACTTAATCCAACCAAATTTGGCTTTCCAGGCTTTTTTAGTGGACATTACTATTCACCGCCCATTCTGATTTTATATATTGACTAGCTTCGAGTTTGTTTATTTATTTGATTTCCGGATTACCATTTTTCAAAGCGTATAGGCGCCAAGTGGCACCTTAAAAAAAAGGGGGGGAAAATGTTTTCACAATTTCTATTTTGTAGTGCAGAATGTTTAGATTTTGTTTTATACTAGAACCTGACACACTGAATTGATATAATAAATCAATTGAATTGTAGAAAAATTACAATACTGAACTAGTGAACAAAAGTTAGTCTCTGTGTGCATTATGCAACACCGCTTCTTACGTTTATAATATACAGACATCGATGCTTTACCTTCAGCGTCTTCGAACACTATCAAAGCTTCTTTGTGATTGCGCGATAATTTTACATTTTCAATTTCGCCTCCTCCGTTCCTCCTTTTTTGAAAGTAGATCATGAGATCGTTTTCCGTAACTTCTTCCACAAGGTTGGTGATCCATACTGTTCTTTTCTCTCTTGTATTCTTTTAACATAATATTTAAAAAAGAGCTACAATGCATGTGATTCATTAAATCATACACCGGCATC